>JANIWR010000017.1:0-256258 GCA_030705105.1 Suhomyces sp. yHKS641 | reverse complement strand
ATACCGAATCAATCAAACACAAGCATGCAATGAGCACCAATAATCTCAAGATTACATCCGAGGTACCGCAGCACAACAGTAAAGGAAACAAAATAGAACCACACTTGAATTGTAATGATCAATCTACACCCATAGAACACTTTAAAATCATCGACAAACAATCATTGGAATATGTTGTGAGATCCGGTTTAGCAGGTGGAGTGGCAGGGTGTGCTGCTAAAACGCTTATTGCTCCATTAGATAGGATAAAAATCTTATTCCAAACATCCAATCCCGAATTCCTCAAGTTTAGGGGAACATTCAGTGGGTTGTTCAAAGCATCACAACAAATCTGGTTGAATGATGGAGTGTTTGGGTTATTCCAAGGACATTCAGTTACGTTATTGCGTGTGTTTCCCTACGCTGCAATCAAATTCGTGGCCTACGAACAAATCAGAACAATATTGATCCCCAACGATCTTCATGAAACAGCCGTTAGGCGATTTTTGTCGGGATCTTTATCAGGATTAGCCTCAGTATTTTTGACTTATCCATTAGACTTGGTAAGAGTTAGAATGGCGTTTGAAACTCGACATACAAACCATGGAGAAAAGAGCTTCAACAGAGGCGGAAAATTGGTTTGGACCATCAAAAGCATTTTCGGGGAAAAGCCTCCTCATAGATTGAACGATCCTGGCTGGTTGAAGTACCTGAGAGAAATATTACCTCCATCAATTGTATCTATTTCAAACTTTTATAGAGGATTTGCTCCAACAATATTGGGAATGATCCCCTACGCTGGTGTTTCATTTTACACCCATGATCTAATCCAGGATATCTTTAGATCAAAGTATATTGCAAAATATGCAATTCAACAAGATTCACATACCACATCCGAACAACCAACGAAAAAACTAGTCAAGTCCAAAGAACACGTCAATACCAGGGACGCCAGAAAACCACTTAAGGCATATGCTCAGTTAACAGCGGGTGGCTTGGCCGGTATGTTTTCTCAAACCGCAGCCTATCCATTCGAAGTCATCAGAAGAAGAATGCAAGTTGGAGGAGCTATCAACAATGGTCAATTCTTGTCTTTCAAAGCAACTGCCAAGTTGATATTCAAAGAAAATGGAATACGGGGGTACTTTGTTGGGCTAAGTATTGGCTACATGAAAGTAATCCCAATGGTAGCCTGTTCATTCTATGTTTACGAAAGAGCCAAAGCTGCACTAGGCATCTAAATTAATGAAAAAGAAAAGACTGGGAACAGTCAATCTCGATCGAAAGAATAAGGGCGTATCATCCCTTTCCTTGAACGTTGCATTTTGACTTTCTCGTACGAATATACTCCCTTCATTTCTGTCTCTCATACCATTTGTGAATAGTTTCGAATTAGATATATATATATATATTTATTTATTGATTACATACAAGAACCATTTATTTGGTTTTATCGGAAATATCAAATCACGATCGTTTAAAGTTTAGAAGAACCAACTGAACCACTTCTTCTTAGCATTTGGCTTAACACCGAACTTGGGATTTGAGGCCGTCAAATCCTTGATGGTATCTTTGGCTATATTGGCAGTAGTTGACAACTTATCAGTGCCTATTTTGAAGCCCCATCTTCTCAAGCCCTTTACAATACTAGGGGTGATAGCTGCACAAAGTGGCAATCTGATGAATATTAATGATTTATGGATTCCGTAAGCGATGGCAAATTCGGTCCAGCTAAATTGGGAAAGTACATTCTGAATAACCCCTTGTGGTTCCTCGTGTGAGTTTTCTTCATTGGCTTCTTTGGTTTTCCTGATTTCTTGCTTTCTCTTCAACTCTTCCATACTTACCCCATACCCGAATTGCTGTTTTACTTGATTCTCGTAATATTCAATTTCATCCTGGCCCATTGAATGTACCAAGATATAGCATAATGGTAGATCTAGAGCAGACAATCCCATATACACCCCAAATGCTGAGTATCCGTATTCTTTTACCAATGCTTTAAGACCAGTTGGTTTCTTAGGAGCAGGTGGTGGCGTAGATACTGATCCATTCGCCTTTATAGTTTGGAAACGTTTTAATATTATTTCCCTGATACCCGAGCTCCGGGTTATCATTCTCGATGGGGTGAGTGGCCACCTAAACTTGCTTCTCAATGGTCTGAGTTGGTACATGTTCAATGCTTGAATCAATTCGAGCTACGTACTATGGATTGCATAAAATTTCATCAATACCGATTACGTAATGCTCGCAATTGCTATGGGGCAATTCGCAGCCAATAGGATAAAATCAACTTCTTACTGTATTAGCGAGTAAGGTGTTGTAGATACATATAGTTCCGTCCTTATACAGAGGTAATGCAAGTAAATTAATCATGCTATTTTAAATACAAAATTAAGACATAGGGAACCGAATAGTTGTTGGGTGTGCTCCCAGTCTAGCACTTTTCAGTCTCAATTCCATTTTTCTTACTTTTTGCAGAAATTTTACCTTTTTATTATATTGAAATTTTATTTAGTCTATAAATTAACGAAATTGTGAGTAGTATCTTTCTTGTGCAAACCTCTGGTTTACAGAATTCAATACTTCTTCAGAGTAAATTTCATTTAAGCTTGATCCACCGATCAAGACCTTCTCCTCATGTAGTTTCTGTTCTTCTTTAGTTAATACTACGATATTTTGATATGAAAGTTCCTTCGTTGGGTCCCATCTGGATAAAGTCAATCTGGTTGAATAGTTTGACACTGGTGATTTCCCCCGGAAGACTTCTTCCAAGATATAACTGACATCTTTTAATGCAATTGGGACACGTTGGTCAACTTTACCGATTCTAGATTGTTGGCCCGCTAAACTCTGAAGAATACTGTCGTAAAATTTAATCCTGTTTTTACCTTCGACAGGCTCGATTGGATAACCAGCAATAGACGTGAGAATATAAGTTGCTATGGTGAGACCGAACATTCCTGGCATAGTTCCTAAAACAGGTAATATTCTTACTCTGAAGTTTTGTAAGGCAGCAAGTTGGTCAACCAGCCCTTTTTCTAATTCTTCATCAAGAAGTGGTAATAATTGTGCTTTTCTAGGATCGGGCTTTTCAGCAGAGAACACAACTGGAATGTTTCTGACAATACCCCTCTTTTTCAATCTTATTCTCACCGATCTCGAAAGTGGATCTTCTTCAGTCTTGGATATATCACTAATATTCACTCTGGTAGGATCGGCCTTACATGCAGCCCCTCCCGATGATATGACTTGCAATCCTTTTTCGTAACAGAATGACAACAAATCGACTTTAGTATCAATGTTATCTATACAGTCAACCACGTAAGTTGGCTCAAAGTTGTCTCCGTATATCAAGTCTTCAGCACTATCGATGTTCCATAATTGATTTCTAGTTTGGATTTCTATCCATGGAGCTATTTGCTGTAAGTGATTCTTCAAACATTCGACTTTGGGCGTTCCGACATCTTTCAAGTTTGCTACTGCGTGTCTGTTAAGCGAACTCAACGATACCTGGTCAAAATCAATGATTCTTATATGTCCTACTCCTGATCTGACTAACATGGTTGCAACCCAAGAACCCACTCCTCCAGCTCCAACTACGACGATCCTTTGATCACGGACCTTTTGCATCCCTGGTTCGGATAAAAATGCATAGTTTCTTGCCAATTGTTCTTGAATCAACTCTTCTGAATGTGGGCGCTTGGCCTCTTTGGCTGAAACTTTTGGTTGATCATTGAATTGATTTCTCTTTTTGAACCAGTGGTATCCCTCAACAAGACCAGCGGTGACCAAAGCGGTACTTATAACAGCTGTCCAAACCGCACGGCTGCTTTCAAGTTGCGACATTCTTAAACGCTTTGATACTGCCTCTGCTAAACGTCAACACTTCATCGTCATCAACTGTCTGCAACAATAAAATTTTCTTTTCCTGCATATAAAATAACTACTACATTTTGCATCCAAATGATTAGATGTGAAAATTAAACATTTAATTAAGCCATGAAATACTATAAACTAACTAACTTTATCAAAAGATGTTAAAGAGAAATGAACTTGAAAGAGCCTACAATTTTGCAGCTCCTTTTCTACCAACAGTGGAGGTAATTTGACCATTTGGATCGGATGATGGGTAGAACAAATCCTTGTTGTCCTTGATACCCTTCCATTCTAAGTTGAATAAGATGTAGTGAATGTTTGGTAACTTGAATGAAACGGTCTTGATCTCCTTGACTTGCTCCAAAATCTTGTGAGAAGTGTTGTACATGGTACTTTGAACTGAAGGGGAGTTTTCCAATGCAAATGAGTCTAAGAAGGTTTGTCTGGAGACGTTATAGGATTTGTCAAATAAACCGGATTGAGCAGCCTTGATAACAGAGTCCAAATCACCAATTTGCTTTGGGTCGAAGTTCCAGGTAGCATCAACTTCAGTAGAGAGAATTCTATCCTTAGTTGGCTGTAAGGTGGTGTAGTCACATACATTGTAGCCGTAGAACATAGAACCGGTTGACTTCAAAACTTTCAAGTCTTTGATGGAAGAGGCAAGGGTCAATTTTTTGGTAATTTTGTCGTAGGTCAATTGGGTTCTTCTAGTTTCTGGACCATCATGTCTGAAGGAGTGCAAGTGTTCCTTGCCATCAGAAAGAGCAAACTTGGACCATTTGGATTGGATAATGCTGACTTCAACTCCCTTGACTTGACTGTATTTGTTGGTGAAGTGCTTGGCTAAGTGGGCAGCAAATCCTTCAATTGGCCAGACTTCGCTGGTCTTGGCTTCAACCAAAATGGTGTTCTTAACAGTATCGGTTGGAACAATACTGGAGTTATCAGCACGAGTGTATGATTCGTCAAAGTCACCATTCAACAACACTTGAACATTGGCTTCTAAAATTTCTTGTTCGGCAGGGTTAGATGGGTTCTTCTTGACTTTGAGAAACTTCACGTTTCCCTTACCGTAGGCAGATGAGACTAATTCTGATTGCATTGTTGTTTTATTTGATTTAGGGTTGTTGTATAGTTCAAGGGTTAAATTGGCGCGAGATCCCCTCTCTTTATATACTTCGTAGCGTCGTAGTAGAAATTATTTGATGGATCGTTGCTTATCAGTGGGCAACAATACGATATTTTCGGCGAATTCCGAAGGGTTATCTAGCTTTTCCGCACTAGATCAAACTCCGTATTTTTTTTTGGTGTTGCGAAATCAGCTTATTCAACAGTAGACAGGCGCGGAAATCGCCGTGGGCCGGGCAAGGAAGAGACACGAGGCTTGTATATAGAGACGTGAAATCGTACGACCACTGGTAACGACCTTTCATGACTTGGTAACCATGTATAGACATTCGGGGTTCACCGACGGAGAGGGCTAGCAACAACTACGTATCGTGCGAGTAAGTTAATAAATATTAAGAGAATGGGAGAAGAATAACATATACACTATAAATAATGCCTTTTACAATTGGTGAGTTCAAGTTTCTAGCTCTTTTCAGAAGGGTCAGCAGTGCTTGGATCTACTGAACTCTCCTCCTGCTCAGCGAATCTTATTCCTTTTCTTTTTCTAGCTTTGGTTGTATCTTCTCTCTTGGAGGAGCCAGAAGTTGCTTGTGGTTCATTGATAGCTTCTTCTTCTTCGGCTTCGGTTTCAGTTTCATCAGTATTGAACACCAATTCTGCAGTTCTGATCCATCTTCTTCTTCTAGTGTATTTGGAGAACGAATCCTCGGTTGATGGCTTCTTCCAAGTGTTATCGTAGTAAATGAAACCCTCGTCACTTGTTGGGTTAGCAGTAGTTTTGGAGCGTTTGTTGTTTGGTAAAGTTATGGCCCCATCGTTGGTAACATCCAACCTCCAGGTTTTGTCAACCCATCTCCAAGAAGCACCATTACTTGCACCAAATGGATTGTTGAGGGTGGTGTCTTCAGAAGTATTTGGTAAGCGGAAAGTTTCAATGGACGAACTTTCATTCAAAAATTCATCAGTCCAGGGGGTTCTTTCGTACGATAACAAGTTGGAAGTCCAACCAATTCCTAACCATCTTCTCTGGTTCTCGTATATAACGTAGGTAAATCTGACTGGCTTGTTTCCACTTGAGTTATTGAAACCAGCATTCTTTTGGACTTTGGCAAATGCAGCTGCAAATAACGAGTGATTCTTGGCTTGGGAGAAATCCAAACCAGTTAAATAGAAGCATATTACTCTAGCTAATTTGATTTTCCAGATAATTCTTCTAGTCACCCGTGCATAAGTTGAATGATAAGTCAAAACATAAATACCACTTATCAAAAGAATGATTCTGGGTTTTATGATTAAGATTGTAACTATAAGGTACAATGGAGTTAAAAATAATGTGGTGAATAGTAATCTCTTGATATCTGAAGCGGTTAGAGATAACGAGGTCACTGGATTCAAAAGCATATCTGCCTTGATACATGTAGCAGTCAATGCTTGTACCACTTCATCCAAAGTAGGGTGTAACTTCGTTTCTTCAACAATCTTATTATTCAATATGGCATAAAGAGTGATTATACCCACAATGATAAGATGTCCAAACCATACTACCAAATGCTCGAAATATAATACCAACAATGAGTATGAACTAAGTATTATTATGTTAATCCAGTAATCGTCATTGGTCCAAGTGACAATTGATAGAAACTTGTTGACGATCAACAAGTACGGATATGCTTTGACCAATGCTTTGGCGACCGTTGGAGGGGTTGCTGACAACAACGGAGAGGTTTGTGGTTTTGTTTCTGACAATGTAGCTTTAGGAACTGGGGAAGGGTCGGCAAACTTTGCTCTCACTTCCGTCTCATCATCGTCATCTTCAACATCGACATCAACATGATCTTCCACGACATCTTCTACCGGGTTCTTTTTGGGTTCTGCGGCATTATCAGTGGAACCACCGCTACTTTGCTTGCCACTCATCTTGTATCAAGGAGTTGTTCGATATGTAGCAAGGAATCGTTTGTTCAATTAGACAAGGGAGGACCCAATGTATATGCAATATCGAATAGATACTTCAGCAGTCAAAACGAGAACAGTGATGAATTGATTTAACTTTGACCAAAGTAGTCCGGTTTAGTTTAGTTCCAGAGACCTTTTTTCTTCTCAGACAATCAAATCTCAGGTGGGTGCGGTACGCATGCGAAATCTACAAGAGGGATATTGCACAGCCGAAACAGGTTAGACTCTAAGCAGTCCCAACTTGACACTAGACTGAGTATTTACCAGGGCTATGAACGAGACCAAGCTCGATAACCCCTTACGGAAAATACATCTGATGTGCGAGCAAAGGAACTCTTGCGATCGAAGGTACGTCTGAAGATCTCACGTCCAGCGCGGGGCAAACGATCAGATGCAAAGGGGGGAAATTGTTTCATCCGAGTGAAAATCAACGATCAACGCTCAGATTAACAGAGCAATGTTGCGCTACAAATATGTTACAGCTACGTTACAACTGGTTACTGATTGAGCAGGGCCCAATCACCAGTCATGTTCCCAGTGTCTGATAACGCCTCAGGCTAAGTTGCCTTGGTTGCGAGAGCATATGATCTGCGCTTACATAAGCAGCCCCAGCTGTGAATTTTGTGCCAAAATAACGGTATACCGTACGATAATGCAGAGGTAGTATGGATCTATCGAGTGTTCTATCGAAGGAAATAAATAAAAAGAGAAGCAATGCAGGCTCTTCAAGACTTGGAAAGCGTTTAAAAACAGCAACCAAGCCAGATCCTGAAGTAACCACAACCCAAAATACCCCTGATGAGCTGCCAGCAGTGCTGACAACTGAACAGAGTCAAGTGGAGTCCCCAGATCATTCGAAATATACACTGGAGGAACTTGAATTGATTAACTCAATCACCGATGAGCAATTAGATCAAAAACTCGACGAGTTCAACGAAAACAACGAGCCGGACGCAGATAAACTTGCAAAAGTCAAGAAGTTGCAAATCTTGACTCGAAACGAAAATAGAAAAGTAAAGTACAAACACCAGTTGGATTTGGAGTCAGAACTATATCAGGATGAGACCAAGAAACTTATAACTTACGATAGCCTTCTTGATGTTGCGAAATTCAAAGATCAATTGTACTTACAACTTCGAGTGTGTATCAAAGATCTTATCGGGATCTGGGAGGAAGAACTAGAGCGTCAAGATAAGCAAGACAACTCGAGTAGTAAGCTACTTCATGAAACAAAAACCGATCTAGTAAAGCTATTATACAAGTTAAGGACCCATAAACTAACTTCGGATATGCTCACATCATTGGCTACAATTGTTTACTACATACAGCAAAAGGATTTTCGAAATGCCAATGAAAGCTACATGAAGCTAAGCATCGGAAATGTGGCATGGCCCATAGGTGTGCGTGACGTCGGTATACACGCAAGGAGCGCTGACCTGAAAATAGCCAAGGCTAACTCCAACATTATGATTGATGACAAGACAAGAAGGTGGATCACCAGCGTCAAGAGACTAATAACATTCCACGAGAAGCAAAATCGTACTATATAGTATATAGGTGACAGTACTTTTTCGCACAGTAACACACACGTGACCAAGGGCACAAACCCTAAGAACTTAACTCAGCCTTACGTAATGCGCGCCTTGGATAATTCTCAGCTCTACCAACAGGTGAAAAAAATTCAAAAGCGTTATTTCGTATTACTTTTAGCTATTAACCACATATACAACTAAAGATGGCTGTATGTATAGAACTACGTCCAAGATATTCAAGGAAATCGCTGATACAGCAGAAACAGAAGAACCAATGCGTTCTGAGCAAATAGTGGGATACTTGTGGTAGACTGATGAGCTACAAATGCTCTACGCATTATTTGACCAGTTGAGGATATTTCAAGATGCAGAATTGTTTCTTGCCAGTAGTAGACTTCAGTGTTGTGACCTTCAATCTTGAAATGTTAAATCCAATAACAAAGTACTAACAAACTAGCGTGAAATCAAAGACATTAAAGAATTCGTTGAATTAGCCAGAAGAGCTGACGTCAAATCTGCCACTGTCAAGGTCAACAAGAAGATCAACGCCAACGGTAAGAAGATCAAGCAAACCAAATTCAAGGTCAGAGGTTCCAGATACCAATACACCTTGGTTGTCAACGACGCTTCCAAGGCCAAGAAGTTGCAACAATCTTTACCACCAACCTTAGAAATCAAGAACTTGTAAATTCTGCATCTAACTGAATCTTACAGTTTGTGACTTTTATGAGTTTAGTTTCTAATCTATTGTATATTTAATATATGACAAGATTTCGTTTTGGGATCTTACAAACGGTTTAATTGATAAAGAAACGTTAATAACTACTGATTGTAAACTCTGTAATATTGCATACATTCTTGATTTTGTATCAAGTGAGGAAGCAATTAGACAACATCTTCCATGTCTTCGTCATCATCATCATCATCGTCTTGTTTGTCTTCCTCTTTATCATCAAATCCTAATCTGGCAGCTCTTTCAGCATCTCTTAATCTTCTATATTCAGCCTTAAGGTTATACTTTGAAGTATAAGGTCCCTTCTTGATTAAGTTAGCGATCGAGTCTAACGATTCTTTCAAATAGGATTCTGGTTGTCTGGTTCTCTCTTTCAAACCCTTCATTGACCAATATTCGTATTCTTCGAACAATCTGAATAATAAATCCAACAAATCCTTCTTTGGCATTCTGATAGCTCTACCTTCAGCATTCTTCTTGTTATGACTGGATTTCAAAAATACCGATGTGTTGTTACCTTTGATGGATGGACCTGCATTCGATTGTATAACACCAGGAATTTCATTCAAAA
Organism: Suhomyces sp. yHKS641; assembly: GCA_030705105.1. Lineage (NCBI taxonomy): Eukaryota > Fungi > Ascomycota > Pichiomycetes > Serinales > Debaryomycetaceae > Suhomyces > Suhomyces sp. yHKS641. The sequence continues at coordinate 246,477 of JANIWR010000017.1, read as the reverse complement.
ATGTGACTTTAGGTCTTGCAGGTCCCTGAGTAATGTTCTGTCTTTTGGATAATACTTCATTATATTTAGCATCATTCTTAGAAGGTATGATTTGACAATCATGGCAGATTTTTCCTGCCAATGCAGTTTTCTTAGGGATAGTCTTGATGAATGGAATGAACTTCTTTTGATCTCCTTCCCCATTCTTTTGAACTCTGAAAAACTTGGTTGGCTTTTGGGGAATGAATTGACTTTTCTTATTTTTCTGATCAAAAGGTTGTAATGTGGGCTGGTCTGGCATTTCACCGACCTCTGTCAATTCCTGTTTGAACTTTTTCAAGTTCTCTTCACTAAATACATATGAGTTTCTGACTTGGGTATTTAACATCGATATATCGTACTCTTGGGGAATATCGCTGTTGTTTTGGTCCGGATTCAAGGCCAACTTTACCTGTAACTTACCTCCGCTGGTATTCTTTTTGATTTTGACAGTAGCAATTTGTTTGCCACTTAGTTCATCTGTCTTAGACCACTTCTCCGCTAAATATCTTGGTAGCTTGACCAACCAGATTTTTTGACTTCCATTCTTTAAATTCATATCAAGAGACTCATTCTCTTCCAAATACTCTTCTGGATCTGATAAGATTGCATGATCGGGACCTTCTGGGTCATTTGACTTTACGTCTGTGTCTCCTGTGATATTTATCTTTTTGTCATCCTTGCCATTAGTTGGAGGCTTGAATTTACTATCGGTTGCTTTCTTTACTGGACTTGTCTTCGAAATTGAATTCATACTATTGCACTACCAAGTTTATGACTATTCCAAATGTGAGTACGCTTGGAATATGAATGCCCCGATGACGAATGCAACCCTGCTTAAGACTATCGAAATATGATATTTTGTCGGTGATCACGTGCGCAGATCAGTAACTCGAAATACTGCTACACGAACCATACTCTAAATTGCCAACCAAGATGAAAAGCTTAGATCAACCATTGGTGCTATCAAATATCAACTATTTCTCAGATCTGAAGTGTGGATACTGCCATGGAAAGAAAGAAGATTTTTTTGCTTTGGAAAGCATGAATAGTAGCCCCACCCGCAAAGATTCGAAACCAGAATCCATCATTATTGGATCATCTGTGGAACAAATGAGTTGCAAACAGTATGATGAATTGATAAACCAAGGATTCAGAAGATCCGGAACGTTCTTGTATAAGCCGGATATGTTGAATGGGTGCTGCCGCCCTTATACTATAAGAACGAATATAAATTATTTGGAGCTTAACAAGCCATTGAGGAAAGTCGTTAATAGATTTATAAGAGGTATATCAGATGAGAGTCAAAAACTGTCTGAAAAACCCAAGCATAAAAATCAAGAAAAGTTCAATATCAATTCTTTGATCGAGGCCGAAAGAAATTCCTCAAGATTTTACACTAGATTTGAAAAGTCCAAATTCACTGACGAAAAGTTCCAGTTGTATAAGAAGTATCAAACCACTGTGCATAATGATGATCCTTCTTCAATTTCAGTTGAATCGTTCGAAAGGTTCTTGTGTAAAAACCCGTTCTTAGACAAGGAAGTCGAGGGAACTAGGAGTCAATGGGATCGATTAAACGGTTGGAAAGATAAGAAAGATCAGATCATTAATATAAATGATCAGAGAATCGGACCTACTCATGAATGCTACTACCTAGACAATAAACTAATTGCTATATCAATATTGGACTTTTTACCCTCAGGAATGTCATCGATCTATTTTATTTGGGATCCAGATTATGCTCATTTATCATTGGGTACTTTATCGGGAATAAGAGAAATTGTGATGTGTAAAGAATTGGGTTACCAATACTACTATCTTGGATATTACATCGATGACTGTGAGAAAATGCGATATAAACAGAGATTCGGGGGAGAATTACTAGACTTGGCAAATGAAGTATTTGTTCCGTTTAGCACTTGTTCAAAGTACGTAAAAAATGGACGCTTTTTTGTGGTAGGTAACCCCGAAGACCCTGATGGAGTTCCTGATTTTGAGCTAGAGTTGGAGAATACTGGACACCCGACTTCATTTTCCGACAGCCAATTCGCTGGTAAACCTGTCTCCAACATTGCTGAAAACATATATGGTAACAGTAAGGTTTATGAGATTGCCTCCAAATCGCAAAAGGTTTTGGAACAGGTATATGGTATAGAATTTCCCAAAAACCTTACGTCTATACCGTTGGTTATGCCGGGAATAATTCCGTTATGGCAAATAGTAGAATGGTTCGAAGCGGGATTATTAAACAGCCAATTCCCAGTGAGTCTATTCAGATTATTAAGGAGCCAAATGGTTGAATGTACATTTGGTGAATTGACCAGCAAAGAAAAGCTGATTATTGTTAATTTTATTAGAGTTTTTGGAATTGAAAAGACTCAAGACTCAATTGTCCTAATTTATTAAATTACAGAATTGATAGAGGAGAAAACAAATATATTGATAACTAGCAGAGATTCCTTTTTTCAAGAATTCAGTTTTTGGATGAAATCAAATAAAGAAAAAGAAAAATCTATAAAAAGCTTATAAGAGTAATCCAAGAACACCGGCAAGTCCTGCGACAAAACCAAACGTTTTCTGTGACGAGCCATTCTCACAATCACTAGAAAGTTGCTGAGGTTTATAAATTGTTTTGTTAGTATGATTTGCTTCATGATCATCCCAAGTAGCATTCTTCGATGACTTTTCATACTTGGACTTATCCTTCTTATGTTTATTTTCAACTTCTTCTGCCTCATCATCGTCTTGGTCTTCAGTTTCAGCCTCGTCATTGAACAAGTAGTCTTCCTCAACCTTGTACAGAAGAGCGTTGATTGTTTCAATGTCTTCGACTTGGTTATCATGGATCAAGGCATCGACTCTCTCGGGATCAACGAGGTTGATATCAGCACAAGCAAACTTAGTCATGTTTGCAAAATGGAAGACAATTGACTTGCCAACGATGTAAGACTTGGATTTTTTATTTAATGACAAATAAGGGTCGGTGTATTTTGTTTCGAAACAAGTGGTATCGATCCAACCGTGCTTACCGGATAGATCTCCGACTTCACAATACCCGTCATTTTTTTGCTCGTCACAATTTTCGGAAGCACCGTAAGGGTTGAAGTGATCGCCTGCGAGCTCACAGTCTCCATTACCGGGAATGGTATTTTCATGGATATGGTAATGGAAAGGACCACTATTTGGTGGTAGTCCAGTTACGTCAACATGAACATTGACCTTACCTCCATCTCTTGCACTAAACACGATATTACCCTTGACTTTGCTGTCACCACCGAAGGGAAAGTCGGCAAGTGCAACCACATCTTTGGGATTGGACTTAATTTTGTTTGCTTTACCCGCGATAACAATAGCAGGTAAAGCATTAAGAAGGAAAACAACTGTGTTTAACTTCATGGTTTGATTTCAGGATGATTCCGACGCCAATAGTTTACTCAAGTAGATGCTATTGAAAATTAATAAAGGGTATGTTGTATTGGAAATTCTTATTTGTATAAGTTTGGTGTTTAAATACCTACAATTGTTGCAACCACAGACATGAAAGTTGCAAAATTTTGCAGCCAGTGCGCTACACAATCTCCCAATCGCTTACGTAACCATTTGGTTTATATCGAGTTGTTTGCCGAACGCTAAAGAGAATGTGAAGATAAAAGGGCAATGGCAAGACAGTAGTGAATGGCATAATCTACTTCTATGCTACTCAGAAAGATTTGCTCACTCTCCCAAAACAGCTATACTATACTAATTAATTATGCATCCATATGATAGGGCAACGGTTGAGAAGATTCTCGAAAGTTAGTACACTAGGGCTGTTATATGCTCAATTGGATGTGTCAATTATACAAAGGTTTATTTTTAGTTGCAGTATGTTTATCCACCCCACAATAAATGTGTCATAGTAGGTTCTTGTAAATTATCTGGTGATGAGGTCACGCGACAAATTATGCGTGACCCCTCCTTGACTGACGTATTGTAAAACATGACTGCAAGGCTTGTTCGAATGATAGCTCATAGCTTTGTAACTTGGGTGGTATAAGCTTCTCAAGCCTTTAGCGCTCGGCATGCTGTGAGTATGGTCTTAAGACCAATTTCATAGTGAGTAGGGAATCACCAGCGAGTATTTATTGGATTTTGCACCCAACGGTATGGCGAATTTAGCTTTATAGTCACTCAACAAAACCATTCACAGATGGCACTTGTAGCCCTAATCAATCTTAACACGCCATATACGCAGCTCTTGAAATTTCACAAAATTCGGGGAACTGCAGATCTGGTATTTTCTATCTCCCGACCCCCACATTAGTTTTCGCGGGGTAAACTGGTATAAATAGAAGGGCAAATATCCTTTCTGTAGGACATTTAAATATCAATTGACTTGAAAATTTCAATAACAACAACTTTATACAAACACTAAGCTTCAAGATGACTAGAACCAATAAATGGACAATCCACGAAAAGAAATCGCAACCAAAATGGTTTACTCGTCATGGTCCCATCAACACTGATCCAACCAAGATCAAGAAGGAAGGTGCTGGTAGTAACAATTGGGGTAGACCGGGCGATGAATTGGACTCAAATGACTTCAACTTTTTCAGATCGTCTTCAAGGAGAAACTCCAATCATAATGAGAATGAACAGAAGCTCAAAGAATTGAGCGACAAACTAGAGCAAGACTTATACAGAGATTAGAGGCTCGGACGGGTCAGGCGTATCGAATCGAATTTCGAGAACCCCATTGATGATGACAATGATTAATGCCTTTATGAAAAATTAAAAAACTAAATAATACTTCTATTAAATGCGTTCTATTAGAGTACTGTAGCGAACCTTAGTTCTGTTTCGACTCTCTTGCTTTTTCGGCCTCTCTTAATTTTAGTTCAATTTCGGACTTCCATCCCTTTTTCCTTTGACGTTCTTCATATGCTTCCTTATTTTTTAACACTCTATCAACAATAAATTCAGTATTCATGTTGTCAAACTTGTGGGGTCCGATTTCTTGAAAGATCTCTTCCTCTTTGACTTCCTCATATGGATCTGAATCTTCCAATGGTGTAGGACCATGGAAAACTTTGACTACATTGCCGGGGATTTTTTTCAAAAAGTCTTTGGTTGGCACATATGGTGCACCTAAAATCAAACCTTGTACGAAACGACACTGCAAAACGCACAAAGATCTTTCGAACAAGCTCATTATAGGATAATTCAACCCTTTGTGTTTATTAACAGTGACATCATCGTGAATACCAACAATAATACTGGCACCAGCTTTGTCAGCTTCCTGTTGAACAGCTTTTAATGCTTCAATATGACCAGGATGAAACAAGTCAAAGCCACCATCGATATAAAACACCTTGTTATATTTTTGTTTGATTTGTTCGCTGGGAGACACAATTTGTTCTAATTCGGATTTGGAATCGATATTAAGATAGACACCTGATCCTGGATTCAATCCAGTTTGGTCGGTGGCATACTTTTCGAAACTGCTAACATGATCTGGAGTCAATAAAGCATGCGACTTAACGGACTTTTCGGTGATAGGTAAATAGTGGTGATTCTTACTCATGAGCAACATTCTGCCCACCAAATCAGTTGTGGAGATATTCGGAGTTCTCTTGACCACTACAAACATCCCCAAATCTTTCACCACTTGGTAGCAATCTTCACCATTAGCATCAGTGGTGATATCGTCTCCATGTACAACATACTTGCAGCCATGTTGAGTTATGAAATCCGGCTGGGTTACATATGGAGCATCAGCAATCGCTTGGGTGGACCACTTGCATGCCTCAACAGCAGTCATTCTTTCGTCTAGTTTCATAACCACAGGTCCTTTGTTCTTCAATATATCCTCATCAGAATGTACTCCTACGTACAATTCTTTTCCTAACTGTCTCGCTTGTAACATGGCCCCTGCGTGGCCTGAGTCGTTAGTATGGATCAATGCCGTTCCGGTTCAATGCGTACATACCATGATGTGTGAAGTCAAAACATCCGTCAATCCAAATTCTGCACTCTTCGATGCCTTCTGGTTTTTCAAACATCTTGCTATCTGTGCTACTACTGTATCTAGATGAAGCCACCAGTTGCCAAGAGTGAGTTGGCTTTGTCGTGAACGTGCGCTTCTGATCCCGCAATCACGTGCCCCATACGTCATAATATTTGCAGTCAAACCCGCATACTGAGGAGTTGCGCCAATAGCCGGCTAAACAAATCCAGACTGTTGTTGTTCTGACACTCTAATTTTGTCCGGAACGTTGTTCCTTTTACTCTTTTGTTTGGGCGCTTTCAGCTTTTGAACAGGAACCTGGGGTGGAGGTATTCTGTTGGGTTCATGTCTGACAGTTGTAGAGTTGATATATGTAGGACGATTATTTTTGGCTCTTTCCTCTGCGACTAGTACTAAATATTTATAGATCATGCCTGCGCTCTTGGTGGAACATCCATTCATCCAACTAAAAAACGAGCCTATCAATGGTGGTAATGTCAAGAGCAAGTCCAACAAGATCATAGAATGTATTTTGGCCACAAATTTGTTAGGAAACACCACTTTTTCCTGAGCAATTGACAAGAGTCTGGTGTGGATGGCATACATGAATATGGGCCCCAATACAGGTATTAAAACTACAATAGGAGCTAGTCCGAGCCCACAGTCAAGACCCACACCACACGAGCCCATGAAGCACTTATCGTGTTTCCAAGCTTTTTTCTGTATCCTCCTCCATATCTTTTGTTCTTCCTTGGTGGAAATATCGGCAGGAAGTCGAAGCCTGTTTCCTTCTTTGTCTTCATACGGATCTGTAGAATTGAAGTGTTCTCCCGCATAGTCATTGAAATAGTCCATGGCTATATCATAGCCAGGAATAGACTCGAGCTGCGATTGTAGATTCTCCATTTTCGGCTAACGCGGTACCGTTGCTTAGTTGATACAATTGTGAATAATCTGAATTGATGCTTACATTCGCGAAAGTTGACACAAAAATTACTTTTTTGCAATCTACATACCTATCTATGCACTGGTTAGTTTGGCGAGTTCAGACTTTGAAACGGGTACAATAATCCCACTGGTCTCTTTCAGACATATTATACAGCTCAGTTTCTTTTTTTTCTTGTATCTATTCAAAAAGCATTCCTTACAATAAATGTGACCACACGGCACCTTCACTGGTGATTTATAGTCAAGCTTACAAAGCACACATTTGAAAGGTAATGGTTTCGACTTCGAAGTCTCGGAGGTTTTGTTTTTGTCTTGTTCTAGTTGCCAATCTTTGTTCACAGGTTTGTTTTGCCTCAGTTCGTCTCTGACATGAAGAAACTTACAAGTGTCTCCATACCCACAATACCCAGTCTGTAGAAAGTCCTTGCATACGTCGGGTTGGAAATCCGTAACTGTGAGTGTTTTGATATGAGATGGTGGTGGCTTCACACTAGACTTTGGTTTACTTTCTTCAGGCATATCTGACGTATCTTTGCTATCTTGAGGGTCAGAATCCGCACTGCTCGTATGCTTGATGTCTTTGTTGGGTGCCGCATTAGTGGTAGTCTTTATTCGCTTCTTGAATACTGGGGCGCTTTTTTTGTTATCTATTATCTTCAGTTCTTCGTCATCTGAATCTGATAGCTCTATCTTCCGCTTGGAAGATAACTTAGCATCGTTTTTGTTGACGACTCTTTTCTTAAACATTGTCTAGTCATCCTGGCCATAAACGTCATCACATCATATGTATACCGATGGTCACGTGTCTCGCAATCACGGCAGATCCACTCCGGACCGATTTAATAGGTACTACGCTCAGTAATACATGCATACATCATTGTGAGATGTTTGTAAGACCCAGGCTTTCACTTCTCAGACGAGGACTTGTTTCAAGTAGGAGCCTTTCTACTGGTAGCGAGGGTCCTATTCAGTCATTTTTCCAGCTTTTCCCCAAAAATTTCAGCCGTGGCGGACCACCAGCAGATTCGTTCGTGGTGAGTCCAAAGGCTTTGAGGCGAGAATATCGTACATTACAAAGTGAAAACCACCCAGATGTTTTGTTCGGATCCTCTGTTCTCAATTCTAGCAATACAGATGCCTCATTTTCCACAATCATCAACAGAGCATACACTACATTAAAAAACCCATACTCGAGAATTGCCCATTTGATCCAACTAAATCATCCAGATCATCTTGATATCACTAGAGATGAAGTTTCCAAAGATTTGATAGCCAAGTTTCAATCTCAATCTCCCGAATCTTCTCAGGAATATAAGGACATGTTGTTGATGGTGCTCGAAGCGCACGAGTCATTAGAATTGGCGGAAAGCGAGAGTGAATTGGAGGAAACGTCAGTTGAGAATGACGAGAGAATCAAAAATAGTGAACAGACCATTGACAAACTTTTACAGCAGCATTGGCCAATTTCAGATTGGGATAGCTTGATGATGGAGGCCATCAGATTAAAATACTGGGTCAACATACAAAATGCAATTAAAGATTGGGAACCTGGCAAGCCCGTGCATTTGACACATTAACCATCATGCGCTAATGAAAATACTAGTTTAGTATAAAATTTACATGTATCTAATGGATTACACTAGCAAACGAGAAGAGTGAAAAAAAAAATTAAAAGAAATGAAATGATGACTATAGGATTTATGTAGTGATTGTATAGCAGTGAAGACGAAGCAATCATCCGCGACTGTTTATTATTGCCCTGAGTTACAAATATTTATTTGTAATTAGGATTCATGCTAATATATAGGATTAATTATCTTCACTGGCCATTGTTTTATCATCGTCATCAATTACTTCACCAGCTGCCTCATTATCCGAGGGGCTATCCATCTCGTCCGAGTCTGCGTCTTGTATTGGTACAGTGAACTCACAATTTTTGAATTCTTCTTTCTCTTCTTCGGTTTTTGGATGCATTCTGAGCCACTTCATTCTTGGACCACTTGCACTTAGCTCGTTTATCTTGAACCCGAACAACTTCAAACCGAAATCGTTCTGATTGAATTTATTTATTCTTATTCTGCACTGATTCTCTATTTCTGGGAACATTTTGACGAGTAACCCAGGAAATGTAGTTCCGAAAAATGCCCCGTCAATGTTTAAATATCTTGAGCTCGAAGGTAAATAGATGTCGTTACAACATGGACAGTATAATCTTACCGTTTCTTGGCCGGGAATATCAGTGCATCCCACAGGTATTAAGTGCATACCATCACAGTAGTATCTTGGGCATGATCCAAACTCGTTTCTTTCAAATTTGGTTGCCATGGCTGTTAAGCCAGGCTTGGAGGTGATATATCTAGCATGGATTAGCCCAAACAATAAATCAGCCGAGTGTGATAACAAAGCCTTGTTTGGCAATTCAGATTTTGCTTTGCTACGTTGAGAATTTCTGTTCGCTCCGTTGCTTCCCCCATTAGATATACTTTCGTCATTATCGTCTGCTGTGTCCACTTGATAATCCAATACAGTATAAAGAGCTTCTCTATAATATGGTACTTGCAGCGATAATCCAGTCAAGTTGAAGTCATCTTCAATAAACTCTTGGGCCACTGGAACAAAGTAATCATGAGCGAAGGCCTCACAGAACTGTTGGATCCAGGGTACATAGTCTTCTTCTTGGTCGCTTGGCATTCTCGATGAGTTGTTGTCGCTGTTGTGAGTGATGATGACGTTTGTGAATGAGACCTAAGTCTGATCGGAATCCAAGAAGTGTTTGAGATTATAGACGAGTTCGGGATTGTAATCACTTAATTTGAAAGTGTAATAGATTCCTAAACTCCGGAACGTTTGATACGTGTGTTATTATCTCCTTATAACACCTGACTTCGCCTCCCAAAACAAAGGTGGCAGATTGTGCTGTATTAAATTGAAATCAATAGAAGACAAACGGGCTTGTAATTTGAGATCACTCTATACGATCTATACTGACAACCTCTTGAGATATAGTTGGGTTCTGCTATCCGTTCCCTGCTAAGGTCGTTCTGTTTGGTCAGGAAGTTTTTTCCTCACGATACGAAAATTTGAGAACGGTGACACTCGATAAAACCAGGACGAAATACGCTATAGAGAAGGATCACAATTTATTCCCGCAATAATGTTTGACTTTCATCCGTATACTGTCTTATTGGCAGTTTTCATTGTTCTCGTGATCAAGAACAGTATCAATCACGTAGGCAAACTGAAAATTCAGGATTTCGGCTGGGACTTATACCGCAGAGTGGGATCTAAATACGGATTCAAACAGTTTGTTGCATACAACAACAAGAAAAAAGAATTGAACCAAGTTAATCGTGAAAAGAAGTCCATAAGTGCTCAGGATCAATACGCTAAATGGACCAAATTAAATCGTCAGAGTGACAAATTGTCAGCCGAGATCAAAACCTTGGAAGAGAAAATCACCAAAAGCAAATCATCCATAGATAAATTGACTGGTTTAGTGATAATGGTACTTACAACAGCTCCCATTTGGATCTTTAGAATATTATTCAGAAAGACGGTATTATTCTATTTACCAAACAACGTCTTCCCTTCATACGTTGAATGGGGATTAGCGTTGCCATTTATTCAAATCGGAGGAATTGGCTTAACTGTGTGGATGTTTGCCAGTAACAATGTGATATCAACTATTTTGTTTTTGGTTTCGTTTCCTTTCGAGACCAGACCAACCAAGCCTGTCAAGCCAGTTAAGGTTAAGGAAACAAAGGTACCCTCTGAAAACATTGCATCTACTGATTAATACATAAAAGAAACGTGTAATATTAGTTCTACATACTGTTTCTAATCCGTAAACTTTATTTAGCTAGCTGTAAAGTCTCTCCAAATCTCTCAACCATTACGTCTTTAAGCTCTTGAGATTTGGCCGTGAACGTATAGCTGTTTACCTTGGATTTTCTGACGTCTTCCCTGTAGTCGTTATAAGTTTTAAACATTAACCTGTTCAAAGCTTCGTTTACATTTTCATTAGTTTTTAGATCGTCTTCGAGTGTAGTATAGTACCACGAATCGACTATCTTAGTCCATGCTCCCAAGTCGATTGAGTAGTTGAATATGTCATTGCTGTTTCCTATCACCAAAAAGGGTGTACCATCCTTGGGACTGATGTCGATGGCACTCAAATTGGGCAATATAAAGTGGGGCACTTTCTTTACATCGGAGTTAGTGCACACCAAGTCGCTTGGACTTGAAACATCACTGTTGTTTAGAACGTTTGCTACCGATATTCCTTTAAGAATACTCTTGATCTTTGTTTGGGAGTCACTAAGTTTCCAAGAAAAGATTAGTCCTGTATTAGTTAACACCACCAAAAAGCCATTGACGTGTCTCAAATAGACAATGTTTTCTCCTATCTCAAAACTAGGACATAAATAGGTGCCAGAATCGGCATGTATGATTTGAACTGTACCCTTGAAAGAGACCAAAACAAAGTATTTTAGTTTTTCATCGATCACTATCGGCAAAGTGTGCTGAATCTTGAACGGGAAGTAAAGTAGGTACTTTCTCGCTTCACTATCTCTATTATTGGACACGATCACTCTAGTAGGATCATTGAAATCTACACTTTCACTGTGATTTAGCTCATCCTCTCGAAATGACCAGCCCTGACCATTTCTTACTTCTATAGTCGTTATGATCTTATTTTTGTCCGGCTGGGACTCGAGCGGATTTGAAATCGAGTCATGCTCAATACCTTGAATGATTACCGAAAACAACAACTCCTCGTCCACATCGAAAAATGTATAGTTGTGGAAATCTGACTGGAAATCGGCAGAATTATTGGAGAGGCTGTTTACAAGTTGATTGACTTCTTGGGTCAACATAGCTTGATTATTAAATAATGTTTCAGGTAGATTAGATATCTTCTTAAAAGAAGTTGGATATTTCACCTCCATGATTGATCTCTTCAACTTGGTGCGTAGCCGTTTCAATCCACTTTCCGAGATTGTATTTGCGGTATTGGTAGCCTCGTCAATTCCCATATCTTCATTGTCATTGTCTTGATCCATAACCGTGGTCTCATTGCTTGTATGGTTATCAGTGTGTTTGTGTTTGATGCCATGCACGGAAGTATTTATTCCCAACCTTGGTAGAAAGTATGATGATTGTGATAATTTGTGACTTATTTGGTTCGATTTGATTCCGGATCCACGACTGATTTGGGTTACCGAAGAAGTGGTGTCTCTTTTACTAGATGCCTGAACAAGTAAAGGTGCTACTCTTTTCTTACCATTTTTGGTTATGGTGACACTTTGAGTCATCTTTGTCAATTGTTTAGGTGTTAGATTGTTTACCTTGGGCATTTCAAGGGTAGTTGGTAGGCCTATTGGCACACTTTTTGTAGGTACATTGGTTGTGCTTTTTTCTGCCACTGCAACAGGCTTGGCAGGTTTGTGCTTGGGAAAGCTATTTTCTTGACCACCAGATTTCTCTTCCAATATTAACTGCTCGATACTTTCGGGAAATATGGCAGACTCTCTATCTGCACCATATTTGTGCAATTGAACATCGATCATATCTTCACTAACAACCTCTCCCAACTCATTGGCTTCAAATATGACACAAGTGATGGAGCCGTCTAAGCAGCAAAGGTAGAGCGTTTGCCCATCAGGGGACCAACACATATCTGTGATTGAATTGTCGGTGATGTCTTCGGCCACGACCAAAGGTCTGCTGTTGGCGGTGCTCCATATGGCAAGGTTTCTGTCCTGACCCGCAGTGGCTAAAACAGTAGTAAAGCCCAGATTCTTATCCTTTGATTTCTTGCCACGATTAGTTCCAATCTCAAATAATCGAGGGGAAAACGAGCAGACCTCACAAGGTGCTTCGTGTCCAATGAGCGACACGTCCGTACCCCAATTGGCTCTATTGATGATAACGACTGTGGAAACAGGACCATTGGTAGCATTCGGCACAGCAATATGCTGCCCATCAGGGGACCAGCTCATTCTTCTGAAATATGATGTTAATGGTGATTTTTTGAATGGTTCCATCACTATGTGTTCCATTTGAAACTCGTAGTTGCTGTGCTCATTGAGCTTTTTGTAGTACCTGAAGATTCGAACCGTCCTGTCGTCAGACGCAGTGGCGAAATACTTGTTGGCAGGGTCAAAAACAATCCCTTTGACCATCGACTGGTGTATGTCATATCTCTTTATCCTCTCAAACGTGACACCATTCCATATGATTATCAGTCTATCCAAACCTACAGTCACCAAAAGTAGTCCATCGGGTGACCAGCAAATATCCTGAATATCGTTATCATGAGCCACCAATCTCTTTCGTACGGTCCAGTGCTCGAGGTCAGCTTCAGCTTCTCCAAACTGCTTCTGTGCCGGTCCTTCGTCCTTTTCCCATATTAGACAGATCTTATCATCCGAGCCCGAAGCAAGGAATCGACCATCGGGTGAAAACTTCACTGACGTGACCACTCCGTTATGCCTACTCATCGAGCATAAGGGTCTTTTTAGTGCTAGTGACGGAAGATCCATTCGTTCAAATGGCTGCTGTTTTTCTGCATTGGATTTCTTCTTCTTAGGACTGGTCTGCGGTTGTTCTTTACTCAATGCCTTGAATTCGAGGATCGAATTGGTATCCCATATTTTGATGTTTCCATCTAGTCCTCCGGATGCCAATCTACTGCCATCCGCATTTATGGTTACAGAGTAGCACTCCACCTGTTTGTTCTCAGCTAATTGTTAGTACTAGACAAGCCTATACAAGACACCCCACTTACTTCTATGACCAAACCACGGTAGTTTGAGTATGTGCATCGTTCCAACAACGTCTTGGTTTCGCTTGAAACCGTGAATTTCGTAGATTATTTATTTGGCTGGCCGCGAAATTCAGATGTTCGATGGGTACTGGAAGCAGAGGAGAATAGGATATGATTAGATAATCATTACGATAATCGACAGTAGAGGAGCATAGGAGCCATTTTTGATATATTCTATAAGTATGTATACATATTGAGCAATGTAGAGAAATCAGTCAAGACCAAATTCAATCTTGACGGCTTCACCAAACTTCTTAAGACCAGCACGCAACTCGTCTAATGGTACGGCAGCGTAGGTACCTCTGAAGAAAATATGGGATTTATGGTTAGGATCTTCAGGTAAGGTCTTTTGAGGTGGAACGGTTTGACCATTAGCCTTGAACCATGTACCTGGAATCATAAGACAGCCTTGCTTGATACCTTGTTCGTAGACCAATTCTTCAACCTTGGTGGCATCACCACCCAACTCTGCAAATTTAGGATGTTTGGATGCGTCAATGCTGACAGTAAAGAACATACCAGCCACTGGAGGTACATAGGAGGTGACTTCTTTGGGGAAGTATTCAGCAACTGCATCAATAGCTACGTCTCTTTTTCCAGTGTACTCATGTCTTAAACCAATCAACCAGTCCAAGTAACCGTCTTGACCCCACTTTTGGAACAAACCATTGACAAGCGATTGAGTCAATCCAGAAGGACATTGAACAGTGACTTCGTGTAATCTTACAAATCTTTCCAAGAATCTTTTTTGTCCAACAATCCAACTGACTCTCAAACCTGGAGCCAAAACTTTAGAGAAGGAGTCAAGCCTGATGACTCTTCCTTCGGTGTCCAAAGAAGTAAAGGAAGGAACTAATGCCTTAATAAACTCCTCGTGGTCGTGAACGACCTTACCTTCTCTCTTGGATTTGTCACTAGTGTAAGTTTCCATTTGCAAAAAGTAGTATGGCTCATCCTCCACAATAAGAATATCGTATTTCTTGGCTATTTCGTAGATCTCCTTTCTTCTTTCATAACTCAAACATGAGCCGGTAGGGTTCTGACCGGTACAAATAGTGTACAAGAATTTTGGCTTGACACCAACCCAGTTTTTCAAAGTGTTTTCAAGAGCCGATGGCACGAGACCTTCACCGTCCAAGGTGATTGGAACGGTAGTGACTCCGAGGGCATGGGCAGTTTCCAAAGCGGAGGAGAATGTGTAGTCTTCAACTAAGATGGAATCGCCTCTTCCAGTGAAGGTTCTCAAAGTACTGTCCCAGGAGTTGGTGTTACCAATAGACAAGATAAGGTCCCAGTCTTCGTACTGAGGCTTGTGGAATTTTTCATTGTGTTGCTTTAAGAACTGGACTAATTCTGGCTGTCCTTCTGTGTACCCGTACTGCAAAGAACGAGACAATTCCACGTCCTTGTTCTTAGGATCATTTTTGGAAGCATCTTTGTAAATTTCAACAACGGTCTTGTTTTCATCAGTGACTTGGGCGCCAATTCCGTTGGCGAATTTTGGGGTAGGAATATCAGCGGTGACTTTGTTGAATGGGAAATAGTCGGACAAAGGCAAGCCTCCTCCCAAAAAGGTTATATCTGGGTTCTTGAAATATTTGAAGGCAGACTTCAATGGAGAAGGTTGTCTGGAAGCAGCTTCTCTAGATAAGAAGTGAGAAAGATCTTTGGCCTGAGTCATGATTACGAGTCTATAGTTTTATGTTGTTAGACTGAACAGTGTACTTTTACTTTGAATTGCAAACAAATTTGACAAAAACTCTATAGACGTTTCTTTGGTGATTTGTAGCTTCTTTATATTTTGCGAATTGTGTAGATAACTGATTTGAAATCATGACTCGGACAGTGTGAGTAACCGTCAAGGTTCCTGCGCGTCGGGTAACCGAATTGGGAACATAATTATTTGCCGCGCAGGCATAGATTTGGGATAAATGAGTAAATACTCACCATGTCTAATCTGCACACACCTTCGTTTAGAGGTCTCAACCACTGGCGAAACCTATCTCCAACCAAAAACGTGCTGTCAGAAAAATCCTGCGCATAAATTGGTTTAAAGTCACTTCGTTGAGATTTGCATAACTCGTATCTTCAAGTGTGAGTCAAGATCGTAACTATAACAATTCCTTCTATCTCAATTTATTATCTCGCGTCTACATGTGGCGCCTCGCCATTACTTGGCCATATTTCTGAGCGCAAAATCGCCTATTGCAACAATTAGTGACTATTAAAAGCTTATCTATCGGACGAAGTAGAACCAAACTTCAAAATTTCAAGCGGCGGCAAGACTACATTCGAGATCAGAGCACCACCGAGATTACTTAAAAATTAGCCATTCATGCGTCCAAAGGCTGCTATATCGTTGGCTCCTATGGCTCGAGTACCCCAGTTTCTGACACCTTCTCATGGCTGCTTTCCATTTAGATCACGTGAAACTCCAATCAGTACTTGCCATCGCTGCTTAATCAAGTACGCGTCCGATGCATCCATCAAGCTGTAATTTGATGCTTATGGGTTATGTCTATTGAGAAAAAGCGTTTCTTTGTTTCGTCGCCCGATGATCCAAAACCTGCGGAAACCGTAGATATCTCGCAGAACTCTCTATTTGTTAGCAATAGCGACGATGATGAAATCGAGGTCTTATCTGGCGATGAGCAAGAGCCTCAGAACCCTGTCATTAGCCAGGCAGCTCCTGAACCACCCCAAATTGTCTCCGAACCACCCCAAATTTCCTCCGAGAAAACGTCTGCACCCGACCCAATCAAGCTTGAGCTATTCTCCAGTCAACTCACAAATGCCATAGGCGAAATATCACCTAGGTTTCACAGATACTTATTCAAAAAGTACTTCGGTAAGCCAGACTATATACAATTGGCAGTCAACGAATACCTCGATGGTATCGACCCCGAAGAGATGAGTACGGTGCTCCAGGATAACCTAATACCAGGTGCAGACAATAAAAGACCACTAGATGAAGACCCTGCTACACAAGTTGACAACCTATATCATCGAATGTTACTCGAGTCTAGTAAAAATAGAAAAGAAATAGAAAACAAGCTGTGGCAAAGGTATATCGGATCCCTTCCAGTTCAAGCTTGGGCCACACGGCCAACAATGAAACCACTTCAGTATCTTGAAAAGTTAATTTTGAAGAGATTGATCCCCAAAAACTCCAACATGAGTAATAGCTCAATCATAAGGCTATGCACGGTGCCGAAGAATAATGAGAAGTTTGGCAGAGAAATGGCCCGTATTCCCGAAGAATTGACCCGTACATTGTCTCCATTAATCGATTTGGATATTGCCCTGTTTGAAACAACAGTTCTAGAGACGACAAAGAAACGGTTGTCTACTGGGGATTCCTTTTTGATCCAAATCGACATATTTCTCAAAAATACAGCGTTTGAGAACAAGGGTCAGGAGAGTAACCCACAGGACTTGAAAGCTGTCAAGAAGCAAAAGCTCAACACCACCAAAACTGGCTTTAATTTCAGCTCAGAATCCGAAAATGAGGCTCAGTTGAGACTAAGACAGTTTGCTTTATCAAAGCTTTTTGAAAATTTGTCTATCAAACCAACAAAGTCCATGATAGACACACAATTACTGCAAACGGCTCCCGACTTGCCTGCTACGTCACTAGGCGAAGAGACTACTTTACCCCAAACTCAAGCTGAACCGATCAATCTCGACTCTGATAGTGAATTGGACGAGGATGCACCTGAGATTAAGCCTGTAGATCATGTCAATCTCGATCAGCTAAAGGAGTTTTATCAAGCTAACAATCAGTCTAGCTTACTCAATAGCCTTCCAGAGACCACTAAACCTCCATCATCCAACTTCGGCTTAGAATTAAGACCGTATCAAATGCATGGATTGTCATGGATGTTAACCAGGGAGAAGGAAATATCCACACTCGAGATATTGGCTTCTAATGATGATGATCATGGTGCCTTATCTACCCAGTCGAAGAGAGAGATTCGAGAAAAGGAGGATGGTGTAATGAACCCTTTGTGGAGAAGGTATAAATGGCCTAAAGATTCTTCGGTAGTTGGGTTAGAAAATCCCAAAACGCCATCGCAAGAAGGTAAATATTTCTATGCCAATATGTATAATGGTGAGATGTCATTAGAGAAACCATTGATAAAAAACATGCTTAAGGGTGGCATATTGGCCGATGAAATGGGTCTCGGAAAAACCATTTCGGCATTGGCCCTCATCAATTCGGTACCCTACGACCCATCACCAGACAGTACCAAGTTCAAAAGACCATATGCTTCCAAAACTACATTAATAGTAGTGCCAATGTCTCTACTTTCACAGTGGAAGCTGGAATTTGACAAAGCCAACAACAACAAAAATCACTTTTGCTACATATATTATGGTGATTCAACTGAGAGTAATCTTACCCAATTACTTTGCAATAACAATTCAAACAATGTACCTGTTGTGGTGTTAACAACTTATGGTACAATAGTCAACGAATTCAACAGAATAAACAAATTTAGAGGTGTGAATGGGGAGTTACCCGAGACTGGTCTTTACTCGGTAAGTTACTTCAGAATAATTCTCGACGAAGCTCACAACATTAGAAATAGAAATACAAAGAGTGCCAAGTCTATCTACGAATTGTCGCTGGATAGAAAATGGGCTCTTACCGGAACACCTATCATTAATAGATTGGATGATTTGTATTCATTGGTCAAGTTCTTAGAATTAGATCCTTGGTGCAACTTTTCTTATTGGAAAACATTCGTTACTTTACCATTCGAAGAGAAGAGGATTTCTCAGACTTTGGATGTAATTAAATCGATTTTGGAACCAATATTTTTGAGAAGAACAAAGAATATGAAGCAAAAGAATGGAAAGCCAATGGTTGAGTTACCGGACAAAGAAGTTGTTATAGAACAGATAAAATTCAACGAGAGAGAGGCACAAATTTATAATTGGTTTAAAGCGAAAGCAAACCGATCATTCAAAGAAGGTATAAATTCCGGACAGCTTCTCAAACAGTATACCCAAATTCTTACTCATATTTTAAGATTGAGACAGATATGTTGCCATACTGACCTCGTAGGTACTTCCCATGAAATGGAGGAAACTGAAGAGAACACTAATGAGAGTGAGCTGCTTAAAGAAGAGTTGAAAGCGCTTATTGACCAGAAAGGTAACTCGGGGTACAAGAATGAGACTGAAATTAATCAAGCTATGTATCCCTTATACTTGAAGATAAACATTGAGGACTCAGAATGCTCGATCTGTACGCAAGCTCCGATTGCATTGGGAGAAATGGTGGTGACTCCATGTGGCCATCAGTTCTGCTTGAATTGTTTACTTGAGCATATCGAGTTTCAAACAAATCGGGGTCAAGAGTGCCTCTGCCCAAACTGCAGGGAGCAAATTTCGAAATACAAATTGTTCAAATTGAGAATGAAAGAGACTTCCAAGAAAGAAATAAGATTTCATACACGAGCTGATATCGCCGACCCGAGCGAAAAATATAAATTTCAGCTCCACCTTTATGATCCCGATAAAGTATCATCGAAAATACAGGCATTGATAGGGCATTTGCGAACTTTGAAAGCTCAAAATCCTGGTGAGAAAGTTATCGTGTTTTCTCAGTTCTCCTCCTACTTGGACATTATTGAAAACGAAATCAAAATCCAAGGAGGCAAAGACTTTGTCGTTTACAAATTTGATGGAAGATTACAGATGGCAGAGAGGAAAAAAGTACTTGATAAATTCAGCGATAATCAAGTTACAGATAGGGTCACTGTCTTGTTGTTGTCCTTGAAAGCTGGGGGAGTCGGGTTGAACTTGACCACAGCATCAAAAGCTTTTATGATGGACCCATGGTGGTCACCAAGTGTGGAGGACCAAGCAATAGATAGAATTCATAGAATTGGTCAGAACGAAACCGTCAAAGTTGTTAGATTTATCATGGAAAATAGTATTGAGATTAAAATGCTTAAAATTCAGGAAAGAAAAAAGCAAATTGGCGAAGCGGTGGGTGCTGAAGAAGAGGAAAGAAGGAAAAGAAGAATCGAGGAGATCCAAATTCTCTTCGAAGAGTAACTTGATAAAGTTTTTTGTTTCATACCACTCGTCATTGTATATATTACACAATCTAGCTATTCGTGGCTAGCAACTTACATTAAGGATTTTTTTAACAATCGTATTGAGTATATAAAGATTAATAGCTCGTAGATAAATTTGTTTCTAATACCAGTCTCAAACTCGCTTTTTAACCAATGGACTTGTCTCTCTTCTCAACCATTTATAAGTATAGCTCTTTGGATCAAAAGACTCATGTAGTTCATTCCAAATGGTATTGTGTTGAGCATTGATCCAAGCAAGTTCTTCCTCTGATAACATAGCCACATTGATCAAACGTTTACAGAATGGTACTCTGGTCAATGTTTCGAATTCGTAAAAGTGTACTCCATTGTATACCAAGCCACTATCCTTGATAGCCATAACATTTTCAATACGGATACCATATTCACCTTCTTCATAGTAACCAGGTTCGTTTGATAAGATTTGTCCTGGCTTCAACGCATTCTGGGCAGCATTTGGTCTTGGACCTATGCCAATCGGGCCTTCATGGACATTTAAGAAAGATCCTACTCCGTGAGATGTGCCATGACCATAGTCTAAACCGAATTTCCATAAATGCTGTCTAGCAATCGAATCAATAAGGGAGCCAGTGGTTGACTCTGGGAATTTTAAGGTGGTTAAAGAAATGAGCCCTTTCAATACGAGAGTGTAGTTTTTCGATTCAGCGTATGTTGGTGTACCAAAGTGAACGGTTCTTGTCGTATCAGTAGTACCTTCCAAAAATTGAGATCCAGAATCATTCAAGTATAATTTACAGGGGTCAATCGTTGAGCAGTTAGTTTTGCTTGGAGAATAGTGTATAATAGCACCATTTGCGCCAGTAGCACTAATTGTTGCAAATGATAATCCTTGAAAGTTTTCTTCCAACTTTCTGAATTCGGTCAACTTAGCATCTGCGGCACATTCATCAAGCAACTCTTGCTTGTCGACTAGTTCTTCTTCCAACCAAGAAAAGAATTTTACAAGAGCCCTACCATCTTTCAAATGAGCTGATTTGGCACCTGCAATTTCAGTTTCATTCTTAATGGATTTCAATTCCTCCACTGGTGATAATGCTTCAGTGAAAGAGCACTTCAAGTTTCTCACTATCTCCCAGTTGGCATTAGTGGGTATCAAGAACTTCTTTGCCGAAAGATTGTATTCTTTTGACTTTGCGAATAATGATATGTAAAAGCTTTCATAAGGTTCAATGGTGATTTGGTTTTGGGTCAAATGATCTTTCACTTCTTGTGACAATCTCTTCTCGTCAACAAACAATGTTACCCCATCACTTTTCGTTAAGATTAAGAATGAATAAAACACTGGATTGTACTCGATGTCTTGACCTCTCAAGTTTAATAACCACGCGATTTCATCCAAAGCGGATACCACTAAGCATTCGGTGTCATCTTTGAAAGAAGCCTCTCTTACTCTTCTCAATTTATCTGATAAACTTTCACCAGAGAATTTATCATTCAACTTGAATATTTCACGTCCACTACTTTCAGGCAATGCTTCAAAATCTTGCCAAATTTGGTCCACTAAATTTTCAGTGACAGCCACTATTTCAACTTGAGCATTCTTATTTTTCTGGTCCTTCTTCAAAGTCGAATCTAACAAAGTAGCAAACTTCTGGTAAGTCGAATAAGAGATCAATCTGGGGTCAACACCAATATTCACTAAAGAACCACTATCTAAACTCAACTGAATGGCTTGGTCTATAGTCCATTGCTGCCATGTTGGTTGCTCTTTCGAGCCCTGTTTCAAAAGAAGCCAGTTAAAATCCAATTCATCATTTGCTTGATTGAAATATCTTCCATCCGTTGAAAGCGCAGCAGTGCCTTCAGGAACATCATTCATGCATGTTAAATCTCTAGTGACAATAGCAATTCCAGCACTTCCCAGAAACCCACTGATAAAACTTCTCTTTTGATCAATTGCGGAGACATATTCACTCTGATGTTGATCTTCGGAGGGCACAATATAGACTCCCAAGTTATGTTTGACCATTTTTCTCCTTAAAGCCTCCAATCTGTGGGAGGTGTTGATTTCTTTGGTTTCCGGAACACACAAAGTTCCAGCATCAATGGTAAATACAGAAGCTTTTCTGGAACCATTTCTTGATAAAAATGCCCCACTATTAGTTCTGTTAATACTGATTCTCTGAGCGAATAAGTTAGATCTCCTATTGGAACGGGATAATAAGCCTGGAGAACAGGTACAGTTGGCACATTGCCCTCTTGAAATTCTCGTCATAGTATATAATTCTTATATGACCGGTAATGAAGATAGTTAGACGTTATCTCAAAAATGAATCTCTTGCCACTTAAGTAGGTGCTTCGTATTACTCTAATCGTATGTTCGCAGGAATGTGCTAATTTCTATGGTCACGTGTGTTGCTGGATAATTTACTCTAATGGTGTGGTTGGGATTACTAAGAGCTAAGTGGTTAGACTGCACAGCGCACACGAAGCTGCTGTATATATGACTGGCAGGCTTATGAGAAAATATACTCTAGACCCTTGAGGATCTTTACGAGGTCACTTTACCACTACGACAAACGTTACTCATGCTAAATATAAGCTGCCTTGCGTTGAAGACGTCACGGCGTTTGACCCGCATTTTCTACTCGGAGCGGTTATGTACTTGGAGGAAGAGTTGGTCACGTGGATCACGTCACTGGGCAGCTGAGAAATTAGTAGAGTAAGGCATATTCTTCGTACTACTGGAGTACTTGCCAATAAACATGTCCGATGGGTGGCACATAGATCTGGTCATTTCAAGCATAGAAACATTGTATACAATCAATGACTCGAACAAGATACGAGAAATCCAGGATTATTTACAGGAAATCCAGAAATCATCCCAAGGATACAAGTTAGGGCAATTGTTACTAAATCAGGATTCGAAGACTTGCAAATATTTTGGTGCTTTGACCCTAACTGTATTCATAAATACTCACATATCATATGACTCATCCCCCAGCGTTGAGTACTTGCATCAATTAGCCTCAGAGATTTTGGCCCACGTCTGTAATCTTTCATTTAATGTTAACAATGAAAATGAATTCAATCAGAATTTATTCATAATCAAAAAATTATTGAGTAACTTGTCACTACTTTATATCACGCATTTCAAAACATTTCAAAAGGATCCCATAGAGTTTTTGATACTCAGCTTTGGCGATAACACTAATATCGATTCTTTGAATCAGATTCAAATACTACTCTTATTATACTTGAATTCAATTCTTGTTGAGGATGTGGGTAAAAAGAATTCGTCTTCTCAGGACCTTCATGCTGTAGTATTTGAAACTATATTTCCAAAACTCAAGGGACTTCTTTCAATCACAAGCAACACGGCCCACTCCAAAGTTATCCAAATACAAGTTTTGGAATGCATAAACGCATGGTTCATTTATATATCAAATGCAGAGTCAAACTCGTCTCAAAGATACACTTTTGAAGATCTTGACGAATTAGTGCAAATTTTGATTCAGCACTTAAATCCTGAAACAATAACTAATATGCGTGACGACGAAATTGACCTTGAAGTATTAGAGAAGGCGTTTTCAGTACTCACTGAAGTCATAGAGACAAATCCGAGAATACTATCAAAATCCAAACATACACTCTCGTCGATTTTGTTCGACGAGGGACAGTTTGGCTCTCAATATGTTCAAAAGTTTGTAATCAACGACGATCTTCGCGATGAATACGCCACTGAAATTGAGAGCTATATATCCATGACAATTGCATTTTTGAATATTGACATCATTCACATTTCAAGGAATATACATGATCCTTCTATAATTCGGATCATAGACATCGCTTTAAATTTGACCAACATTCCGGGGCGCCCAGTGGTTGATGAAAAAGCAAGTGAGCTATTTTTGTCCTTCTGGGAAGAGCTCGTCAACATTTACGTGGATGACTCTGAAGTTATAAAAGAGTTGTTTGATCAAAACTATGACGAATTTTTAGCCAAAAGAAACGAGCTTCTAACAAGAATTAGTTTTATTTACTGGAGCAAAACTCGATTATATGAAGGATCTACTGGTGAATTTCTCCAATATCGATTACAAATTGCTGATTTGTTCAACTTGTTGTATTCATTGCTCAACATGACTTTGTATGCAAGCCTCTGTCAAAATATTCTGGAAAAAATCATAAATCTCGATCCTAGCCATATAGCTGATTTGGAGGCTTCAATTTATTTGTTGTACAAAATTACAGATGACTTGGCATTTTATGATGATGACTCTACCAATGACCTTATACCGTATTTGGATCAAATCTTCAGCAGTAACTTGATTGAAAACGTAGGCAATATTCCAACGGAAACACAAACAGGAAAGCAAATTCAATTGACATTACTAAATTTCCTATCCTCAATACCATTCTTTTTCAAGTCAAAAGAACAGTTTCTAACTTCGACATTCAACTTTTTATTTTCAATAATACTAGATCAAGGTAAAAAGTTGAAAAATATTTCGCTTATTGCATCTAAAACAGCATTGAAAATTTGTCAGAACTCCAAATTGAGTTTGTTAGGCTTCCTTCCTAATATTGGCCTAATATTGAACGAAATGATTAAAAATCCGGAGGTAGATAATTTAATCAGAGAGAGACTAGTCAATTCCTACGTCTCTATTGCCAGATCAATGAAAGACCCATCAGAGTTTGCCGAGATTGTTGTGGGGATATTGCGACAAATTCAAGAGTTGTTTTTCAACTTAATGAACAATCCGGAGGTTTTCTTGCAATCTGAAAACTTAGAAGACTATGCCATCAGTCTTTTGTCATGTATCAATGAAATCGGGGAGTCCTGTCAGTTACCAGAAGAAGTGGAGGACTTCTTGACCCCTGAGGAAATTAATCGAACGAACTTGTATTGGCAAGAGGATCCATTGAAAATTAAAGAGTTGGTGATATCATGTCTTAATCAATTTGCATTATCATTTGATCCTTTAATCAACAATACAATCGTGACGGAAAAATGTTGCAATATCCTTAAATGTGGATTGAATGAGCCGGTTGATGGACCTTTCAAATTTGATCTTAGTGTGATCGTTAGCTTCTTGACTATCAAAGTCCACCATTGCAACCCTCCCTCTATTTTTTACATTTATAAACTTATGGAGACTGTCATCATTACGAACAGCAAACAGATTACCTCCCACGATATGGAAAATTTGATCGATAAGGTTTTCGTTCAAAAACTACCAAGTTTCTTAGAAGATGTCGATGTGATGAAAGCTGCCATGGAATACTTTTCCACCGTAATAGAGAGGGCACCAGGGTTGATAGTTCACCTTGAAGTCTTCCAAACCAAAATATTGCAGTTTGCTTTGTTAAGTTTATCCTATCAAGAGACCTTCTTGGTCAAGGCTGTTGCCAAGTTCTGGACAAATCTCATTAGTTTGAAACGCGGAAAACAAGTCGACCATGATCGATTCAATGCCTACATGAATGGTTTAATTATCGAGCACAACAAGAACTTGTGTCAGGTACTCACTGAGAAGCTACTATTTTCATTTCTACATAATCCAAGATCCAATCTTGACCAATTTTATCCGATCTTTAGAAATCTAATCGGAAAGCATCCACTCATTTTCAAAAACTCGTTGAAACTTGTTATGGATGAAATGGCAAGCACTAATCTGAAAATAAGTCATGCCACAAGTGAACAATTTATAAATAAGCTTATGTTGACGCGAGGTCAAAGACAAGCAAATGATGTTTTGAAAAAATTTTGGTTAGAGTATAATGGGTTAGTTAATTTTGGCACCTAATAGATTTTGTATATAGACTACAACATAATGAAGCTGTTTCAATATTATTAGTATACAAGTATAAATTCTCAGAATTTCAATTATAAAAAACAAAGCTCTTAATCATCAAAAATTAAGCAGTCTTGTCCGCTTCATGAACCTTGGCAATTTTTATTGACACTTTAATTGAGCAAGGCATCTAAATCCTTACACAATGCCTCGGCTTCTTGATTGAAATCAAGAAGGTCAAGTCCAACTGCTTGATACCTCACTCTGACAGTGTCGTTGTAATTGTCTTGTCTAGCTCTTAACCTAAAAGAATATTCTCTGTAAACAATTCCTTGAACGGTATCAGAGAACTTGGTATTAGATTTATCGTTTTCTTCATCTTGTTGCCACTGTTTCAACTGATTGGCATCTACACCAAACAATTTCTTAGCCTCTTGATCAAACAACGTAATCCAAATTTGACCTGTTTGATCCATTACTGAGCAATTGAAAATATAACGGTAATTTGGGGTATCATAAGATATATCACACTTTTCACACTTCCACTGATCACCTATTTCGATTAACTTTCTGTTACAAGTATTTGGTTGTGGGCCCTTCTGAGGAACTGATTGGTTTTGAGTCGTATTGATACAGGCAGGATAACAAAATGTTTCCACTTTGGAGTGGCCAATAGTGGCTTTAAGAGAAAAGTAGTCAGGTTTTTCAGAGCTACCCAAGTTTTCTTCTTCGGCTTCCCTAATTGTTTTACGAGTGGAAATACGGTTTGAACCTGATTCAACTTTCAAAGTTTGGAAATTTTCACTTACACCTTGATGATCATACCATCCCTTTAATTGATAAGATTCTGGAATTTCTGGGTTGGCAACCATGGTTCCTGCTTGTGTTAAAGTCAAAGACTTACCATTGAATTCTTGAACTTTACAACCTTTGAAAGCAACAATCGAACCCTCCGCGATACTAAAGTCAATTGCAGTGGTATTCCACAAACCAACATCAATAGCAAATCCAGTATCATCGACAATGGTAACGTTTCTTCTGTCAAAGGCTTTACCAGTCGATTTTGCTGTGATTTGAAAAGAAGGATTAACAGTTTTCAATGCACCAATAACATCAATAATGGCATTTGGCTCGAGGTTTTGGATTTGATCCAATTTGACGAAATGGAAGTTCAACGTAGGAACGTTGGCAGTATCAAAGCATTCTTCTATTTCTGTGTCCTTTTCAAAAGCCAATTCATATGGATGAGATAATTGGTTGAAAGGTTTCTTAGAAGTCTGGATTCTGCATTTACTGACATAGTACACTTTACCTTCTTCGAGAAGTTTATAGAGCTTTTCAGCAACATCGTTAAAAGCAGTAGCCCTAATTTCTTCGGATTCATCCAAAAAGTTCACACTGAACAACTTTCCTGATCCCTTCTGATTGGACCATGTTTTGAGGTCACCTTTGTAAGAAACTCTGCCTTTGATCACCCATTGATTTTGATATGGAGATAATGAATCAATTGGAGCGACCTTGACGTTTGGTTTCGATCCGGTGCCTGGTGGATATTTTGGTTGTTGGTATTGTTTTGGTTCGGGAACAGCGGGTTTGGGGGTTGGACTTCCGGAAAAGCTTCCATCTTGCTTTTGATTCAAAAGATCGTCTTCTTTATGTTCTGCGAAGTAAGTATCTACATTGATAAAGTCCTTTTGATTGACTTTTTCGCCAGTAGTTGAAAGAATTTCGATATCTTTTATCAAGACCAAATGCTTTTGGGTTGAAAAGACGCTGTAGTTTTTGATTTGAACAATGGAGTATCTGGCTAAGCTGTTACTGAGAACATATGGCATACAATTCTCGTCAATCAATCCATGAGAAAGATAAACTCCGTCAGTCAACATGACTCTGTATTTCTTCAATTCGTTCTCTAACAAGACTGGCTTGATTGCGGTAATCTGGACGGTGAGTGGCCCGAGGTTTTCATTTTGCTTTGAAATGGAGAAGACATCCTTCAAAACTCCTCTTGATAGTTGTATCGACATCCTGATGTGTTTACTTGAATATGGTAGTACACGGCAAAGGAACACACAGATTAGTATATTGAATATCTTTTTATAAAATCTTTACGCGCCACCCAAAATAACACGCGTTTCTCAAAAAAATATTGTAGCGGCGAAAAACTTGGAGTGGTTGAGGGGCTTTTGGAGAGAGTGTGACAAGGAACAAAAGACTAGTAGATTTGGCTGTAAATTCACCAAAATAATTTGTAACAGTGTATATGTATTTAGATATGAGCTATGAATTGAAATATAAAAGTGTAGAAATGATTAAATTGGAAGGAATAATAGATGATGAAAGAAAGCTTATAATTTTGCTTCAATGCCAACTGCGTTGAACAATTCATCCCTCTCATTGACCTTTACTGCACCACTTTTCAAGAGTGCCTTATGTAAATCATCAATCAAGTCATCGCAATTTTCAATACCAATGCACAATCTGATCAAATCTTCTGGAAGTGCTCTTTCTTCTCTGGTCTTGGCATCGATGGATGCGTGAGACATTTTGCAAGGCATCGAAATAAGGGAGTTGACACACCCAAAAGATACTGCAATGCCAAAGATTTCTGTACTTTCAACAATTTTTTCGGATATTTTGACACTGCCAGTCTCAAAACTTAAGACTCCTCCATAACCACTGCACATAGAGCTATGCAATTCATGCTGAGGGTGTGATTTCAAACCAGGGTATCTAACTTTGAAGCCTATGTTTTGAAGAAATTCGGCAATTTTATGACAGTTTTGTTGCTGACGTTCGACTCTTATGGCCAAAGTTCTCAAACCTCTGCATAGTAACCAAGAGTCAAATGGTGATAAACCACAGCCGGTCGAATTTATCACAAAATAGATTTGTTCGGCCAACTTTGCAGATCTGGTGGCAATCACTCCAGCCATGATATCATGGTGTCCATTAAGGTATTTGGTGGCGGACTCATATTGAATGTCAACGCCCAAATCCAAAGGTGTCATTAACACGGGTGACATCATGGTATTATCGAAAACAACCACAATTTCAGGATTCACTTCGTGGGCATAATTTGCTATAGCACGGACGTCTACCACTTTAATTAATGGGTTGGTGGGAGATTCCAAAAAGATCATTTTGGTGTTCTTTGTGATTTGTGATTTGATCAATTCAGTATCGGTGGTGTCATGATGCTTCAATATGATATCACCCTTCTTGTGTAAGTATGTCAACAATCTGTGGGTTCCACCATACAAATCGTCCCCCGCAATAACTTCATCGCCTGGCTTTAAAAGTCTGGTGATAACATCAAGGCATCCCATGCCTGAGGTCACAGCGTAAGCGTGAGTGGCCTTCATGATCTTGGCAATGTGGTTCTGCAAATATGTTCTGGTTGGATTTCCCGATCTCGTGTAATCGTACTCCCCCATATTTGAAAGTGAGGGTTGTTTGAATGTGGCGGATTGATACAATGGAGGAACTGATGCATTGTATTGATCAGTAGACTTGGAAAGTACCAATTCGGTTTCGATACTATATGATCTCTTGGGTGCCATCTTTAAATATTAGAACTATAGTGAACAGACTAAACAATCGAGCTGAATTTTTCACTTCGTCAGGGAGATGTTCTTCTGACTCAATCACCTCTGATGATGCAATCGGCAAGTTTTGTGTCAACTGTGAGATTCCACGTGACCTCGATAACGAGCTGTCAAGAGTCAGATCGTGTGAGCCAGTCAGTATGAGACTGCAAGGATCCATAGTACAATCCGCCTTGCGGCGTAACGGGGTCGTTCGGGTCTTCTTCGTCCTGGGGTAGGTGGGAGCTGGTGACTTTTTTTGTGTGCTTTTTTTCTATTACTTTATTATGTAAATTCGTATATATTGATGATTATAAACTCATTTTTGGTACTGTACATGTTACAAATCGGATCTGGTGAATTTTCTCAAGTCAGTTGGTTCATCGCCCAACAAGGTTTTGGCACCGGAGAATGGTTCACAACTATCTCTTCCACTAACAGGTCCAATAGTCTTTAATTCTTTACCCTCTTGCAAGGTCTTCAAGATTTCGACGGTTTTTTCTGGAGTCAAGTCCTCGTGGAAGTCATCGTTAAGAGCCAACATTGGAGCATTGACACATGCACCCAAACATTCAACTTCCTGTAAGGTGAATAATTTGTCTTCAGTAGTTTGGCCAGGTTTGATGTTAAGATGCTTTTGGACAGCATCCATAATACCGTCAGAGCCGCATAATTGACATGGAGTGGTGGTACACACTTGGATGTTGTACTTACCCACAGGTTTTCTGTTGTACATGGTGTAGAAAGTGGCGACTTCGTAAACTCTCATTGGTGGCATGTCCAACAATTTAGCAACATAGTTCATGACTGAGATAGAAGTGAATCCTAATTGACGTTGGCCCAAATCTAACAATGGCATACATGCTCCTTTTTTGTATTGAGGTGGGTATTTAGCTATGATGGCATCAGCTCTCTTGAGGTTTTCAGAGTTGAATTCAAAAGGAATGTTGGGATTGTCGACCTGGGTATCTCTGTGTACAGAAATGATGGATGAGAATCTTTTGTTGATTAAGGAAGTGGGTCTAACAATGGCTCTGTTGAAACGAAGCATGATGTATGATTTGGATGTGGAATGCAATGATTATGGGTTGATATCTATGGAAGATACGATGTTGTATAATTGGATGTAGGGGTATTTCTGGTCTAGTCTCTAGAACAAGCTTACGGAACTTTTTTGAACTCTCGACAAACCTTTGTCAATAAATGTGGTGGTGTTGAAAATTGGTGTTTCTTCACTGGCCATAAATTTTTTCCTATACAAACTTACTTAGAGTACATGCGAGCTAATATAGATTTGTGCGCACCTGATTGGCCAGCTCAGCTTTAATAGTAAGCGAGCACTCAACGAAAGCGGTAGCAGAGTTGGGGCTGGGCCGCGGGGCTAGTCTCAGGTATGAAAGTGGTACTGGGATAATCAGAGGCTTTGTACGAAATTGTCGAAGATTTCAGAGTGCTGGCAGTACTAGCCAGGCCTATAACAGTTTCCAAACTCTCATCATACATCTTTGTGTAACCGACACTGAACGCAGAGCCAGTGGTAGTAGAGACAGGTAATGTAGAGCCGGCAATGGTGTAAATGTCCTTAGAGTTCGTGGGTTTATCGTTTGCGTGGCGGATAGGGGCAAGATATACATTTCCGGCGTCCAAATCGTACACTGCATAATAGTACTTAAGTATGGCGTTGGGCATCGTTCCTGTATACGTGTCGACGCCCACCTGGACTTCAATGAGGTACACTGTAGCATAAGTGGTACCGTCAACCACTTGAAAGTCGCCACATATATCTTTGATAGGGAACTCGACAATGTATCCACTAAAGTCTACCGACACTAGTACGTCGAGTCTGTCTAAGGAGTAGTAAGGTGAGTTGTCATCATCATAATAGTCCGGTTTACCCAAGGCTGCAAAAATATTCGCGATGATTTGGGCACTGGTTGCAAGCACATTGGCGCCTGAGTCTATTTCGTAAGCTAGCGTCTGGTCAGACACAACCACTCCGTCAACCTTAATACCACGAACCGCCATAGACAATGAAGTGTATGTAGCTCTTATAGATGTGGGTCCGACATCTTTCACAATAGGAAACCGTACTAATGGTGCGGTGAATTTCGCAGCATCAACTGCACCAAATAATAGCGAGGGGGAGGTCTCTGCTCCGAAAAAACTGTAAACATTACGATGCGTAAGTCCTGACTCAACCAACCTGACCGGAAAAGTACTATACGGGCCAAACGCAGTTCGGGTATTGTACCCCAAACCAAGAATTCCTTCAGCTCCACTAAGAAGAGGAAGCTTTGCTAAGCCAAATGTTAGATTTTGCAACAGTGCGGCACCAAAACTGATTTTATCGTATACCTTGTCCATGAGAAAATCCTCAGTTGAGCCGTATCCCATTTCAAATTGTTGATGGGAATCGACAAAGCTGGACGAATCTTTACTCTTAAAAGCTGATCCCACTACAAGGTCAGAAGAACCTGTA
This sequence comes from Suhomyces sp. yHKS641, assembly GCA_030705105.1. Classification (NCBI taxonomy): domain Eukaryota; kingdom Fungi; phylum Ascomycota; class Pichiomycetes; order Serinales; family Debaryomycetaceae; genus Suhomyces; species Suhomyces sp. yHKS641. The sequence continues at coordinate 214,755 of JANIWR010000017.1, read as the reverse complement.
TCTACTTGTATCGCAAGGTGTTGGCCAGGAGTACCCAAGCTAACACCCTGCATGAAGTATAAGGAGTCCTTGGCACTTAGCGGAATTTCCACATACCCACTTTGGTTTTGATAAATGGGACCAGCTTGCACCAACGCTATCAATAAAAGTAACTTCGTGAATTTCATATTTTTTTTGCACCTTAATTAAATCGTGATAATATTTTGCAATGTATTTGCCAAAACCATCAAAATCGTTACCATGGTGAACTCTTTATATATGTTGACCTACAATACATTATGAACATGGACCAGCCACTCGCTGCATTACATGTTTCAATTCGACGGTATCTGAACTTGTTCCCGCTCCAAGTATGAACGATATTGCCTAAAAGAGCGGGTACAATTTACGGCGCACCGCCACTTTAAAAAAACTGTCAATCAGTCGTCTAACGAAAATCTCAGTGTATCAAACCAAACTTAATTTTTGATGCAATTAAGTGACCCAAGTCTCATAGAGCAGTGAATCAGCCTAAAACAAACATTCGCCCAATTTCGTAGTTTCCTCATTCGTCTACTTCCTAACCCTCTCAAACCACCCCCACAAGGCGGTAGTATTGCCTCGCAATAACCTCGAACCATGCTGCCCGCGCACGTGACCCAATGATGAACACATTACCAGAATTTGGAAGAGCATGGCTGATCCAGATAGTGGGACCCGCAGCGAGTACAACAATTCAACCACATCATTGCATCGGTGCTATAGACAGAACCAAGTCTAGACCGAGAACATCCTTTGAGAACCATCTTCCATCAATCTGACATTCATACCAACCAATCTCGACCTTGGCTATTGTGGCACCACCCCTCAATACGGTTACAAATATAATTTACCAATCTCGTCAAGTTAACAAGTGATAGTCTAGGCCGATCAGTTTCATCACTCAATTGAAACAAGCATTTACAAAACACAAAGTTCGAATCAATCAGTATTGACAGCACAACTTCAAAATATTTAATCTCCAACATGAGTGAGAATGGCAACGATTCGAACTCGAGAAATATAGGGAGAAACCATCCTGCCAGGAATACCCGCAACCTTCTCGAGACTCCTGGATCTCCGTCGAGATCAACAAGACGCATGGAACCGCCGAGAGTTAACGAGGTACCCTCATTACCGACATCATCCCCTAGGCGGAGAAACCAAAAATCAATATTCAGCGATAGATACATTCCCAACAGAACTGGTATTGACCTACAGGCAGCGTTCAGTTTGTCGAATCAAGAAGTTTTACCAGATTTAAGAAGTATAAAAAATGCCGATAATGATATTGATATCCGCAAGGAAGAAGAAGCCAATCGAACGTTTTCGACCGTGCTAAAGGCCGAACTTTTTGGAGATAATGTGCCAATGACAGCCACCAACCTCACATCCTCAAATTCATCAAGCAATCGTGCTCCCATCATAAAGACTCCCGGTAGACCTAATAGTGCAGGTAACTTGATCCAACTGGGTAGATCGACATTGCCCAATGGCACGGGCGTGGGGAGCACAACCACAAGTATTGGCATCGGTAACACTTCAGGATCTCCACCTCGATCTGCAGCCTCCGTCGGAAGTACTCCAACCGCCACTACCGTGCCTCCAAACTCCGATATCAATAACATCGCGTCCAGCTCTACTGCCGGGATCACCGGAATAACCAATCATGATGCGGACGAAAGTGTTTCAAGTACTCCTCGAAGAAAAACCAACCTATTCACCTACCAATCACCCCAAAAGTCCCGCCCAATATCAAGAGACCTTCAAAATGAATTGTATTCGTTGTCTCCTGTGAGGCAAGAGTCCCAAAAACTATTACTTTCGCCTCAGAAGAAACCAAGGAATATACTGAAAGTCCCATATCGAGTATTGGATGCTCCCGAATTGACAGATGATTTCTATCTTAATTTGGTCGATTGGGGACAACAAGACATCCTAGCTGTGGGTTTGGGTGACAGTGTCTATTTGTGGGATGGTGCAACCCAGTCTGTAGATCGGCTTTGCAATCTCTCAAACAAGGATAAAGTAACTAGTCTTAATTGGATAGGTTCCGGCACGCACTTGGCTATAGGAACATCTAAAGGATTGGTTGAAATATGGGATGCTACCAAGATAAAATGCGTGCGGACAATGACAGGACACAGTTTGAGAGTAAGTTCGTTGGCATGGAACGAGCACATATTATCCAGTGGGTCTAGAGATCGTTCCATTTTGAATCGTGATGTGAGAATAGAAAGTCACTATGTAAATAAGTTTGAATCTCATAAACAGGAGGTTTGTGGTTTGAAGTGGAATGTCGATGAGAACAAGCTAGCCAGTGGTGGAAATGACAATAAGTTAATTATATGGGATGGCTTGAATCCAAAGCCATTATATCAATTTGACGATCACGTTGCTGCAGTGAAAGCCCTTGCATGGTCACCTCATCAAAGAGGGGTCTTGGCTTCTGGTGGTGGTACTGCCGATAAAACAATCAAGACATGGAATACTTTGACGGGAAGCCTCGTCAACGATGTCAATACGGGCTCACAAGTGTGTAACTTGATATGGTCCAAGAATTCAAATGAATTGGTCTCCACCCACGGATATTCCCGAAACCAAATTATTGTTTGGAAGTATCCCTCAATGCAGCAAATAGCTCAACTCACTGGCCACACGTACCGTGTCTTGTATTTATCGATATCTCCTGATGGTGAAACTATAGTCACTGGAGCAGGTGATGAAACCCTTCGGTTCTGGAATGTGTTTGAAAAGAATAGACACAATGAAACCCAATCATCCGTGCTACTTGACGCGTTTCTGCAATTACGATAATCTGATGACATTTAATATACCTCAATCAACTTTTTATCGAGCTTAACGAGTGATATCGTAAAGAGAAAATTAGCTAAAACTTGTACTATAATACATAAGAATGTACAACAATTAATTCGTAGAATCTAAAATTTATACCAACAAGTAGTCAGGATTTAACATTGATTTCAGCTGTGTAGGATCAACATTATTTGCCTTACACCAGTAATCAAAATTACCTAGTAGTAGACTTACCTTGCCGTTCTTTGCACGTTGAAGTAACTTCATATACTCCAATGTAAATAAAATGTCTTCTTTTCTATAACCGGTTAAATCAGACAACTGAGCTATCGTAAATGATTTCGAATCTCGTATGTTGTTGTAAATTACATTCGACAAGGCTTTTGACCAAAATTTTAGGTAGCTTACCTTGCCATACGGTGATAATGGAAATTCGGGACCACTCTTTAGTTGGCCAGGGGTTACTTTGGCTAATGCATACAGAAATTCGATAAGCAACGAGCCTAGACGTCGCCTCTGAAATGGAGGAAATATGCAGATGCAAGCAAGATTATTATTATTCTCATACGACAAGACCTCTTTCGAAAAAAAACCCATGGGTTTGAACAGTTTTTCAGTTTCAACATCATTGTCATCGTAACCATATACAACGTAGAAATCAAAGTGATCAATGTTGTAGTAAACAGACTTATCGTCAAGGAACAACTTTCCAAACAAGCAGAGGTTTTGGCAGAACAAAGGATGTTTGAAACCTCGAATTTCTCGTATTAAATATGGTGACTGATCATCTCTATAAAGTAGTTTGCCGACAGTGGGGTTCGGCTTATTGTATGAACATTCCAGACGATGTATTTGGATTTCGTTACTATCGGAAGTGTATTTAAAACAATATTCACAAACATAGAGCTTGTCTAACCAGTAGGAAGGCTCATCGTTATGATCTTGTTCTTGACTGATAGCGGATTTTTTTCGAGACTTTATAGTGGGGTCAGAGGCTATTTTGTTGAAGTATTTGTACCCCAATTCGCTATGGTTGTAGTCTTGCGAGTTGAAGTATGCTGCATTACCATACCATGTATCAAATTCGTAAATGCCAAACTGAACTTGGTTGATGTTCCGACGGTTTAGTACCCCATAATATGCATTTTCTTCTTCGGTTTTGTAAACTTTAGATGTTTTAAAAGTGCCATAAGACATTCTCCCAACCAAAATTCCCACTTTATATCAATGTGTCCTCGTTCCGCCGTCGTTCATCCACCACAATAGCGAGTTCTATCTGTCAAGTGGATCTCCATCTTCGGTGGCTAACGAGCCCGAGTAACTCACGTGACAAATCATCAACGCGTCTGGTGAAGACGAAGAAGGCTATAATGATTTTGGGTAAAGAACTACAGAAGTATGCCGCCAAAGGGATGGAGGAAGAATGCCGAGGGCCAATATCCACAGCCCAGCAAAGAGACAGAAATAGTTTCCATAGATGATATTTTGTTTCCCAAAAGTACAATCCAGAAGTTGGCTAAGGCGATACTAAATGATGAAGATACAAGTGCACCTAATGCCAACATGAGTATTGCTAAAGATTCTTTGCTTGCCATACAAAGATCAGCCACGGTGTTTGTATCGCACGTTTTGTTTCATGCTAGACAAGCTTCCAAGGAAGCCACCAGAAAGACCATAAATACACAGGATATATTCCAAGCCTTGGAAAGCGCCGAATTTTCAGGGTTCATACCCGAAGTAAGGCAGAAATTGAGCACCTATGAAGCTTCAGTTAGCCATAAAAAGAAACAGAAGCTTGAGAGTAAATCAGTCGAGAGATCTCCCGATCCAGCTACCAAGAAGTTGAAGAGCAGCGACAATACTTCAATTAGTGTAGGCAACGATAATGAATTAGATGATGAAGAAGTTGAAGATGAAGAAGCTGATGAGGTTGATGAAGCCGAAGAAGACGAAGTGGTAGATAACGACGAGACTGAAGGAAAAGAAGAAACTGAGGAATTGGAAGATGCAGTGGAGGTAAATCCCATTGCTGCTTCAAGTAAAGAAGAAGCTGAAATAGAGGGGATTGAAGAGCCACAAGAAGTCGATGACGAAGTGGAAAGTGGTAGCGACGAGGAATAATCTACCAACTACTGTAATATTCGCTAATTGATACGTATATTTTGACGATGAGCTAGTTTCCAATACAATGATTGAAGAAGGGGAATCCACACAGTGATCCTATTAACAAGTATAACAAAAGTAGTACACCAGATGCTAAAAGCAAATAGAACTTGGACCTGCTAAGCCACATTTTCCTCTTTATCTGTTGAGCCCTCTTTTGAAATACCAGTGAAGAACTAGTGAGTCTATCAGTTTGATCAACCAAACTGTTGATTTTGTCGCCTCGACTTAATAGTTTATTTATGTTTTCTAACATGAGTTGTCTAACTTCATCCACTTCCTCGTTAGCTAAAAGTAATTGGTTGGGATTTATACTAGTTTTGTTATTAAGAAGGCCATCCAGTTCGTTACTAGCTTCTTCATCTCTGTCGTTGGTAGATCCATATAATCTATAGGCTGAGCGATCGGAATCGAAGTTCATTTCTTCAAATTTGATAATCTGGTTCATATATAGTTTGAACTCTCCTAACCGAGCTTTGGCTTGCTCTTGCTGATTCGCATCATTACCACTACCCAACTCTTTCTTGAAGTCAATATACTTGTCTGTAATCTTCTTTAGAATAGTCAAGATAAGAGTCTTTGAAACACCTGTATGTGCTATAACAACCACTGTTATTAAATCGCTACTTCCGTCACTATTGGAGAATGCCTTCTTCATGAAGTAGAGTAGCAATTGCGAATTGGTGACTCTCGATCCAGTTGTTATTGGAATAGATCCAACAAGCGTTTTCGAAGCATTGATCAAACCAAGCTCCTGTGATATTATTTCAGAACAATTGAGGTTATTGATCAAGTGGACTAACTGATGGTTCTCATACGAGAATAATGTACTAGAATTGAGGGTGAGTGTTGTATGTATCACTAGGGGGAAGATAAGTTAGTTTTCATGCTCAGTCACTTGGTGAAGTTCCTACTTACACTTCTTATAGATGTCAGATTCAGCCATTATATCTGTCTGATCTATAGTATAATCACGCTTGCGCCGTCTAAATTATCTGAGTCTAAAGTAGTCATTAGGAAAGCGAGTAGTCGGATATAGCTGCACACGTGATGGGCATCTCGTGTTGAATCATGAGAGATCCGGCCATAGAATTTCAATACTCCCCAAGCTAGTCCAATGTTTCGGTAATAGTATACGCTGGCGGTGAGAAGATTATTGCATAGATGGCAAGTATCTTATATTCGTTGAATGTGCTTTCAGTATTCACCATATGGTTCCTGTCGTTCAACCGTATCTCATTTCGCATTTCCAACACTCACACTGTAAGTGCTCTGTCGATACATTATAGTAAAGTTCGTCTAGTCCTAACGAGCCACTCAGTCATTAGCCATTGTGTCTCAACAGAACTCAGGAATAGTTCCCGAGCCTAAAACATTGTATAGAGGATACATTAATGGTTCTCATAGAGTATTTGTACTGCATACGCAACCCCATCTCATATTTCGCTGCCCTCGGAAATCGTAGATCTCATCTCAAAAAAGTAGCTTCAAACAAGACTATACCGTTAGATCATCTCTGGAAACCATGGGTAAATATAGGAAGAGGTTCAACGAGAAGGCCCGTGCCGGGATGCTTGCTAAGCAGGCAGCCCTTAAACGAGCCAGAAATAAACAATTTACTCGAGACCAGCCCGGAGAGTCTGAAAGTCAACCAGAACAAGTCGATGCTGCAAAGATATTTAATGAAGAAAATACCAATTCAGAAATTTTGAAGCCTATCACTGATGAAGAGAGACAAGAGCGTAAAAGAAAGCTCGAAGAGACATTATATACTGCCAATGCCAAAGAAACCAAGTTGTCGAAAGCCAAAAAGAAGAGGTTGGACAAATATATTGAACACCAATTAAAAAGAGAAGAGAAGAAGGCATTGCTTGAAAAATTGGCCACAACCAAGATGGACACATCGCACTTGACAGCTTCAAAAACTTTAGGTAAGGGTAAACAAACCCGCAAAGAAGAAATGATTGAGGCACTTGATCTTGAAGGTCAAGGAAGAGGCGACGAAAGAACCCGAGATTTACTCTACGAAGAAAGAGAAGTAAAGGAGTGGCCGGGTGACTTGGACAATACACTGAAATTTCCTAGTAGCGACGAGCAGAGTGATAACTCTGATGGGGAAGAGGATGATTTCCCTCCAACTACAGGAAGCTCTGGGTTCGTTGATAACAGACCGGCTAAGTTTGGAGGAAGCGGTATAGGTTTTGGGTTCGCCAACTTGCCCAAAATAGAAAAGTCTAAACCTCCACCAGGACAAAAGAAATATAGTTGGAGAAAAAGAGTAGAGAATGAGGAGAAAAAGAGATTGAAGATAGAAGACGAACAGGACTTTATGTCATCAGATGAAGATGATGATGAAGACGAAGAAGAGGAAGACAAAGAAGAATCTGAAGAGAGTGGACTGGGAAGTGATGCCGAATCTGAAAGTAATGTTGAGGTTGAAGAAGAAATAGAACAAACCTCAGACGGCCCAGAGGATGGTTCAGAAGACGGTACAGGTGAAGATTCCGATGAAGACTCTGATGAAGACTCTGATGAAGACTCGGAAGAAGAATCTGAAGAAGAAGAAGACGAAGATACGCCAAGATTATTAAAGAACAAGCCAAAACACTCGAAGGTTGCTGAATCTTTCAAGGAGTGGGCTGAACAACAAGTGCGTAAAATGGAAGGCCGTGAAAATGATTCAGCCATGCCTACATTGAGCGAGGAAGTCAAAAAACAGTATTCTAAGCCAACTGTGCACGAGGAAGATATTGACCATTCATCTGATGAAGAGGGCTACATACCCATTAATAAAGACTTGCAAAGGGAGGCATTCTTTGTTCATGTCGAGCGTTCTGAAGAAGTTCAGCAACTGAGAATACAATTGCCAGTGTATGCCGAAGAACATAAAATCATGGAAGCCGTCAATCATCATGATTGTCTTGTAATCTGTGGTGAAACTGGTTCTGGTAAAACCACCCAGGTTCCCCAGTTCTTGTACGAAGCAGGATTCGGTAATCTTAAACATGACACTTATCCGGGAATGATAGGTGTTACCCAACCCAGAAGAGTTGCAGCCGTTTCCATGGCCGAACGTGTGGGTAATGAATTGGGAAATCATGGCAAGAGAGTCGGCTATCAAATAAGGTTCGATACCACAATCAAGAACGAGGGTCAAGAGGACGGAACAGCCTTGAAGTTTATGACTGATGGTGTTCTTTTGAGGGAGATGATGACCGACTTTTTGCTTACCAAGTACTCTGCCATTATAATCGATGAAGCGCATGAAAGAAACATCAATACCGATATCCTAATTGGTATGCTTAGCAGAGTTTTGAAATTGAGAAGAACATATCACAGTGAGAACCCATCCAAATATAAGCCTTTAAAGTTGATTATCATGTCGGCCACGTTGAGAGTTTCTGACTTTTCCGAGAACAAACAATTGTTTAAGGTTCCGCCACCTATTATCAAGGTGGATGCAAGACAATATCCTGTCAGCACTCACTTCAGCCGGAAGACAAATTACGATTATTTGGAAGAAGCATTTAAAAAGACTTGCAAAATCCACAAAAAATTACCCCCAGGAGGAATTTTAATATTTTTGACTGGTCAAAATGAAATCACCACAACGGTGAAAAGGTTACGTAAACAATTCCCTTTTCCTTCAAAGAAGCTGAACAAGAAGCAACTAGAGTCGCTGCAAGATGATGAAGATTTAGTGGTAAGGCTCAATAAAAATGCCGATGCCGAAGCTGAGGAAATTGAGTTCAGTGTCAATACTGACGAATTGGGCGGAATCGATGATTATGAGTCTGGCTCAGACGACGATGAGGAAGAAGAAGGGTTCGAAGAGACCTTGGAACCACATCAAACAGAGAATGATCCATTGTACGTATTGCCACTCTACTCCTTGTTACCAACCAAGGAACAGATGAAGGTGTTTGAGAACCCACCTCCAGGTAGCAGATTATGTATTGTTGCAACTAACGTTGCGGAGACATCCTTAACCATTCCAGGTATTAGATACGTGGTTGATTCTGGAAGATCGAAAGAACGGAAGTACAACGAAGACACCGGAGTCCAATCTTTCGAAATCGACTGGGTCTCAAAAGCTTCGGCAGATCAGAGAGCTGGTAGAGCTGGTAGAACTGGACCTGGTCACTGTTACAGATTGTACTCTTCTGCCATATACGAGGAGTACTTCTCGCAATTTAGTAGACCAGAAATCTTGAGAATGCCATTCGAGAGTGTTGTTTTGTCAATGAAAAGTATGGGTATTGACCAGGTCTCGAATTTCCCCTTCCCAACTCCTCCTGATAGACAAGCCCTTGTCAGAGCTGAAAAGTTATTGACTATTATTGGGGCATTGGACCCAGAAAAGAAGAAGATTACCGACCTAGGAAAAACAATGTCTTTATTCCCGTTGAGTCCAAGATTCGCCAAAATCTTGATCATTGGTAATCAGCACGGATGTTTACCATACATAGTAGCTTTGGTGTCTGCATTGTCCGTTGGCGATCCATTCATTGGTGAGAACGAGCTTGGTATCAACGCTGTTAAAAGGCAGCCAAAGAATGGGTCAGATGAAGAGCAAGAAGAAAGCGAGGAAGAAGATATGGACGTGGAAGCTAAAAGAAAGTTGAGAACGACTTATAACCAGTCTCGTGCATTATTCTCGAGATTAGATCCTTCGAGTGACGCTTTGCAATTATTGTCAGCTGTTTGTGCATATGACCATGTCCCCGCTGAAAAGAAAAGTTCGTTCTTGAAGGCCCAATTTCTTAGAGGTAAGATCATGGAAGAGATCACCAAGTTGAGAAAACAAGTCGATCATATCGTCAAAACCAATACCAGTTCTGATTCTATAGCATTATCCAATGGAGAAACCTTGAAGCTCGGAATTCCAGACAAAAAGCAAGTTGCAGCAATCAAGCAGATGATCGCATCTGGATTTATTGACCAAATCGCTATTCGTGGAGATTTAGTATCAAGTGACGTGACAATTCCTAACAAAACAAACATCACCAACATTCCCTATGTCCCAGTTTTTCCAATTGCTGACAGTTCTCTAGATAATGACCCGTTTGTATACATTCATCCTGGTTCCATTATCAATCACTTGGGATCGCTTCCAGCTTCATATTTGGTATATCAATCCTTAAGTAGAGGTGCGAAGAATATAGAGGGCAAAGAACCAAGAGTGAGATTGAGACCTTTGGTTGATATAAAGGGTAATCAGCTAGCAAACATAGCCAAAAAATCTCCATTGTTGACCTACTCCAAACCTTTGGGACATCCATACGCTCCCAAGAACATCACTCCGACTAAAAGAGAGTGTTATGTTGTTCCAAGATTTGGAGCTGCTATAGGTTCTGGTGGAGTTGGTTGGGACTTGCCAGCCATAAAAGTTATTCAAGTTAAAAAGAATGGTGTTTGGGTTGTTGAATAGAGACCGTGTATTTTAGTTTTAGATTATCAATGTATATAAGCATAGAGAGTAGTAGAACACCGAATAATAACATTACTTTCTAGAATTTTGCAACTTCTCGAAATCCGGTCGCACGAAAAATCATGCTCGGAATTGCTCCCGAATATCGTAATGTTTTGTTTTCAATAAAAACTTCTATACTGACAACCGTAAACGCTTAGAGACCTCACCACATTCATTATATTGCATACTTGATAGAAGCGAGGAAGTTAATATGCCAATTCTGAGTGGAGAAGACAAAATTCGTCGACAGACGGATGAAATCGTCGAAGAAAATTCCAGCCCACTCATACCCTCTCACATCCTAGATCAGGCATCACAACGTATATTCGTTGTCTCCTTTTTCATATTGATACAAAGTTGGAAGATATACGATATAGTCCTATTGAAGTCCGATGTCCCAATAGCAGCAGGCTCCTTCACTCCATTGAATAACTTTTCATTTGTATTAAAGTACGCCTTGATCGATGGACTTTTCATATGGATATTGCCAGTGCTAAATATTGAGTTTTTGAGGTTCTCGTCATTCAAATCGTTATGTTTGACGATACTACTCAACTCCATAACGTTCTTCCTCATAAGCAGCAAAACAGTACCGTTCATAACCGGATTCATCTTGCCATTGTGGAAATCCATATCCTCGCAAAGAGAGTTGACTATTGTTGGAGACTCGATCAGCTCGAGCAAACTTATTGACATGGAATCCCATTTCAAAGGTAGGTTAACTATCCACTACTTGCCTGATTCTTCTGCTAGGTTCAACCCATTCCACTTTGACAGATTATGCTTAGAGCAGTCCGAAAATCAAATATTGGATATGCCAATTGAGTTTAATACGACAACTGATTTAGGCTTGTTGCAATTGCAACACGTCACTCCAGACAACACAGTCGAATACCTCAACTATTCCGGTAGTGCTTTAAAAAGACTCATCAAAAAGGATTACTCCCACTTGAGAAGGTACCCTGAATATAATACCGAAGATAACAGAATTTTCTACGTCGAAGTTCCATTGAAAGAAGCAGGATTGTACAAAATCAATAAAGTAACAGACACCAAGAATATCAATATTCGTACTTACAAGTCTGAATTTATGATATCATATTGTCCTACTTCAAAATTCACTTATCCTCCTGGCTATGACGAGTCTAATAATTACAAGTGCGTTGGAGGAAGCGGGGAGATAGAAGAAGATCAGTCATTGAAACTTCCATTGGTGAATGTGTTTGGTGTTTCGCCAATAACAATAAAAATAAACGTTCATTTGAATGGTCAACTTTATACGACTATCAACACAACTATCGGTGAAAAAGTGTCTTCCTCGCCTCCACTTGATCAAAATGTCAAAGACATTTCTTGGTTGAAAGCTCTCAGCTTGACTAGAAATACTTTGGAGCAAGAATTGCTCCACTACCCAAAGATATTATCCAATGCAAAAGAAGGCAAATTGGAGTTTCATCTAGTTGAGACACAAGATTATTTAGGAAATGTCAAAAGATATAACCCAGTATCGAAAGATAAAGATGTGTGGTTCGAATTCAAGTTGCGTCAAAGACCTACTTTGGGAATAAAAGATAGTGACCCTTCAAAAGAGCTCATTATAGACGGTTCCAAGAGAATAAGCTTTGTTGGTCAGAAAGCTTTCAAAGCTTCTGATTTCCCAGTCACGTTGGAAATGTCATATGACAGTGAGGTGGATGAATTACTGTCTTATAATATTTCTAAATTATTCAAGAGTCAGGAAGAGTTGTCCCAAGGTATAGTTATTGATAAGCCAGGTAAGTACAAGCTTAAACAGGTCGATAACAAGTACTGTCGTTGCGAAATTGATAAGAATCTGAATAGTGTTGTCATCAAACAAGCCCTTCCTCCACAAATTGATATATCTGCAGAGCCTATTGTAGATAAGTGTCTTGGAACTACAGGCTACACTTTTGATTTAAAAATGGTCGGGAAAGCTCCTTTCAACATCAAGTATCATGTTTATCAAAAGCAACCTAATGGTAGCTTGAGACCCGTCCATTCGGAAAGAGGATCTATAGCTAGAGTTATAAACTCTCCTCTGTCCACTTATAACTTCAAGTTTTCTCCGCCAGCTGAAGGAAACTACGTTATTGTGTTTAATGAAGTCAAAGATGTGAATTACTTCAATAAGCCTGTTAAGTTGAACGAGTCCGAATTCACTTACCTGACATACTTCAACCAAATTTCGAAGGTCTCATTCTTCGAAGGTGGGGACAAGTATGTGGAAACCAAACAACTTTGCTCGGGTGATGAAGCTGAAATCCCAGTCCATTTCCATGGTAATGGGCCCTACACCTTCAAAGTTGACTTTATCGATCTTAAGACCGAAAAGAAGCTCGCGACTCAAAAGGTGAAGGATGTATTGGAATATACCATCAAAATGCCTCCTCAACTAAAAGGGAAGAGCTATAGAGTGAAAATCAGTGAAATCACAGACAAATTTGCTTGTAACGCTGAAATTGATAGCAGGGAATCAGTTGTGATAAAGAGCAGAGAAGATGTTCCAGAGGCCCAGTTGAGCCAGAAAGCAGTTGATATCAAATTAGTGGAAGGTGATTATGCTCAGATTCCAATAGACATTAAGTCAACTGTTGGAAGATCCAATTCCGACAAATATGAGTATAAGGTGACAGATCTCTATGACAATAAAATCTCAAGCTTGCGAGTCATGAGAGGGTCTCTGGCATTGAAAGTAAAAGAAGAAGGTATCTACTCCTTGGTTTCCTATTCCAACAATGGATGTCCCGGTAAAGTTACTAATGCCGAAAAGACCGTGAAGGTTTCATACTACCCTAAACCAAATCTTACTGTTACTAGTGAAAACATCATGAAACAGCACACCGATGATTCGATGATTCATTTGAATCCGGTTTGTCAAAATTGTCCTAACTCCATAAAATTGAACCTTGAAGGATCGGGCCCTTTCACTGTTGACTTCGAGCTCAAATATCCAAATGGTAGATCTGAAGGCAAGACAGTTAACATCAAGAAAAATGATGTTAACGTTAAGTTGCCAACTTCAGAGAGTGGCAGATATGAATGCAAGTTCGTCGGGGTCTATGATTCAATGTACACGAAGTCAAAATTAAAGAACCATGCGCCTTTGCCCAGTATTTTGTACGAGGCTCTAGCTTTACCAGAAGCTAAATTTGAAAAGAATGAGCAGTTCACTCAAATCTGCGAAAACAGAATCGCTCAATCGGGTGAGCCCATTGCTACAATTCCGATCTCGCTCATAGGAAAGTATCCATTCAAAATCAATGCAACTTTCACCCATGAAAACAATGGTAAAGTCGAGAACATTATCTTTGATAATATTGTGGAGCCAGAATTGAAATTGTTTTCGAACGAATATATGGGATTGGGTGAGCATGTGTTAACACTCAACGAAATTAGTGACGGAAACGGATGTTCAAGAAAGGACTTTTCGTCATTGAATAATTATGTTGTCGTGGTGACTGAAGTACCAAGTATCGCCAAAAGTAACAGTGAAAAGCACTTTTGTGTTGGAGATCATATCGCTTATGAACTTAGCGGAATTCCACCATTCAAAGTATTCTACAACTTCAATGATAAAGCTAGAAAAGCCGAACTGACCTTCAACTTCAGAAGATTGGCTTCCAAACCCGGCATATTATCAATAGAGGCTATACAAGATTCATCGGCTAGCAAATGTTTGGTAAATTACACCCACACCCCAGAAAAATACGAGGAATTATTTTTACACGTTCATGATCTTCCATCGGTGGAAGTAAATAGAGGAGACTATATTATTGAAGATATTCATGAAGGTGACCAAACCGAGATCATATTCACATTCCACGGAACACCTCCATTCACCTTGACTTATACGAGAACCGTCGATGAAGTCACCAAGAACAGAAAGAAACCAACCAACAAAATAGTTGAAACATATACAGTAACGGATATTCAGGACTATGAATATTCGACATTGGCCAGTCTAGAGGGTACCTACGAGGCCATTGAAGTGGCAGATGCGTACTGTAAGGCTACCAGAAACCTTCATACCAATTAATATACTTGTAACATAGAAATACAAAGATTCTTCATAAACAGAAGACTTAATTCTTACTTTCATTTTTATTTATAGATACCAACTCATTGATAATTTTGCTGGCTTCAGATAATGAAACATCGTTCAGGTTGGTGGTTTGTGATGTCGGGATCGCAAAATTTGCTTTGTATGTTTGATTTATCAATTCTGCCAACTTCAAATCCAATGCTGTAATTTTGTTTCCCACGTCATGCGTGGTCAAGGTGATTTTGACCTGGTTATAAGTTGTAGTTATAGTGGGGTGGTGCTTCATACTATGAGCAGGAATGACTATTGAATTGAGAAACTTCCATGTTTTGGCAAACGTTTTGAACTTGTAGTCTGCTTGCAAACGGTACTCTTCTGGTGCACTTTGTGATTTGAGTACTGTCCACCTAATTATGTTTCCAGCATTTAGGTTGAGGTTGTGCACTTGCTCTTCAAGAAGCTTTCCTGTGTATATCTGGACTGACCTAGTTGACATGCTGGTTGTACTTGCATCATGTTCAGTTCGTTGCAGATAAGTTGAATCGAAATGCCCGAACATCCTGCACATACGGTGATGCAGGAATCGATCTTGAAGTGTTTTGACATGTCGTTTCAACCTTAAACTCCAATACGTACTGACGTCTACAGTAAAGCAATTCCAGAATACCAATCGAGGAAGCAACCGGAAACATCCCAGCACCCTTTATTTTGACAAAAAACTAGAGCATGGTATGTGCTTTCTATATACTATTTTGGCCAGATTCGGAGACCGAGTATCCATATAGCGAGTTACTTTTGAACAGAAGGTACAGGAATAGTTTACCAGAGGATGAAGTGCTCATCAGAAACTTCGAGCTTGCATTCAAGAAATTAAAGCCGGAAGAAAAGGTGCCGTTTATAGAGTCTAACGGTGTCAATTATACATTTATTCGAGGCAATTATGATATAATAATAATGGCAGCTTCGGTACGAAATATCAATGCCATGCTGACAATTGTGTTCTTGAACCATTTCTATGCCATCCTATGTCATTACTTGTGTACAGAAATCAAGACCGGTGAAACCACATCTAAATCTCAAACCTCGAAAACCCCAGCACCTAAAAAGCCGCCTGTATATCATGTATTGGATCGCGAGAGAGTGATAGATAATCTTATGTTGATATTCGATTTGCTAGATGAGTGCATGGATTTCGGAGTAGTTCAGGTAACTGACTACAATATCCTCAAAGAATACATTAAGGTGGAGGTGAACTTACCAAAATTGAAGTATGAGACCGATAAGTATGGCAGTGAAAGCGATAGCGACGATGAGGATTACTATGGTAAAAAGAAAAAGAAAGATAGGGGACATGGACGAACTGCAAGTACTGACGTCAAATCAACACATAATCATGCCAATATTCAAGATGTCATACAGAATGACCATACACTAGTCAATAGTTCAATTCTCCGGACGTACTCACTGGCTATCAACTGGCGTCCCAAAGGTATTTTTTATGCAAAAAATGAAATTTACATTGATATAATAGAAAGCTGTGATTTTTACTATGATCTAGATACCGAAAAGGTCAAAAAGAACGAAATCCACGGTATATGTGCTGTCAAATGTTATTTGTCTGGAATGCCAAACTGTAAGGTCGGTTTTAATGAAAAGTATATTTCGAGCATTGATAATGATGGCATCCGAGAAGAACTGGCTGTATTGGTTGAGGATGAGACGTCTGAAATAGCCGGCAACCAATTGGTATTAGAAAAAGACGACGATGAAGATGACAAAGAAGAGGAATCATTAGTTGACGCAGCAAGTGCTAACTCAAAGGATGACATAGATATTATTAGGAAAAGGAATAGAATCCCAATCAAAAATATCCAGTTTCATCAATGTGTTCAATTGGGATCTATCTATAATGACAATTTGGTCACATTTACCCCACCTGACGATAAATTCATATTGATGGCTTATAATGTGGAGCAACACCAACAGTCACGAAAATCCCCAATCATAATGATCAAACCAACTTATAGAATACTCAAGCAAAGCAAGAAACTTCAAATTCTCTGTACCCTCACCACTAAATTTAGAAAGAGACTTCATTGCAGAAACTTGGGGATCAAAATTCCCTTAGACCCTCATTTATTTGATATCTCGCAAAGTAGCGAGGAATCCTTGAAGTACAAGACCGAAATGGGCGACGTAAGCTATAAAATAGACTCATCGGAACTTCTTTGGACCATTGACGACGTGACTGGCAAGAAAACTGTCAAGTTGATGGCAGAGCTAAGCTTGAGCTCTACAGACCACATCGATGCATCGCTAATCAGAGATCTGTTGCACAACAGAGTAGACCCAACCGATGAAGGAGATGAATCTGACGAAGACAGTATCAGAAAGGAACTAGATACATTTTATGGGGTAAATGGAGAGTCGACTTCGCTGGCCAAAACCATTGTTAACAGTATCAAGAACCGAATATTCCATGATATTAAAATCACTTTCACCATACCCATGTTATCGCATTCAGGACTAAAATTGACCTATTTGAGGGTAGAGGAAGAGAAAATGAAGTATACTTGTTTTCCATGGGTAAGATATGTCACGGAATCCAAGGATGCCCAATCACAGGTAAACCAATTCGATAATGCACTGAAGTTGCAGGACAATATATACAGGTTCAAATTAGGAATCAAAAGCTTTAGCATAGTTGAATCATAATTATGCAGGAGGTTTGATTTGGAGATGCGCTCACATGACGTTCTGGCTCTCTAAATCAAAGGTCTTATGAATGATGTTGATTCGAATCAAAACTCACTCATACTCATACACATACACATACTACGTATATACATATAGTCAACCATGAATGCCATGTCGTCTAGCCTCTGGTCCCGCCTTCCAGTCCGTGGAACTGACTGATTGATATACCAGTGGAGCATTATCGGGAAAAAATAACCCGATGAGGAAGGTCCGCCCGCAGCTATGCGGAACACAGCGCGGGGGTTCTTATCTTATCTATATTGAGGTAAAGAGAAATCAAACAGGCAAGATGTGTTTTAACACTGAATATTTGCTCATAAACATCTGATTTACTGTAGCTAACACCTGATTTAATGAGCGAGTCATGGCTACAAAAGTTCTCGGAAAGCAGTCTGGTAAGAACAAAGAGAAAAAAGCGCCAACTGATAAGCCAAAGTCCACGAAAAGTCGGTTTGGATGCTTAACATGTAAGAAGAGAAGATTGAAGTGTGATGAGACGAAGCCACTGTGTATAAACTGCTTGAAAAAAAAGGTGGAGTGTGGCGGGTATGCCACAAATTTCAAATGGATGGCATTCAAGGATGACAACGAAGATACCAAGCATAAAGTCCCAACTGATCCCAAAACTTTTGAGCAGCACTTGGAGCTAGCTTCGATTTCAGTCACTGGAAAGTCTATAAAGGAAATCAAACAGGAAAACGACTTGATATCTCAAGGGCTTAATCCTGATAGCTTCAAAAAGAGAAAAGCGAGTGAACGAATCGAACAACATGTTGACAATTCAGAACCTATGAAAAGACCAAGGAGCTGCTCATACGATCCGCCTGTAAATTCTCCCTCCGTTGACGGACGAACAGGATTTCCGAGATCATTGAGTGCTACCAGCCCGATTCCCTCGGACATACATGATCTTCGTTCTGAATACTCCAAAAGCAACCACAATCTCAATTCTTTGGCTGAGGTGGCGATAGACGAAATTAACAAGTCACCTGGCTCCCCTTCCAATATTAGCATGAAAGAACCAATCAGTCCAACTGGCCAAGTTCCATTTTCTCCTGGCTTCTCTGACTTTATGTCGAAACTGGAAAGGGAAAAGCACAACGACATCAGTCTCACGCCGTCATTATCGGCTTTAATCAACTTTGCATGTAACAACAATGATCCCAAGAGTAATTTTGATTTGGACAACTTCAAGCTCAACTCACCTGGACCATTGAGCCCATTCAATCTAAATAGTGTGAGTCAACATGATGATAACCACCAAAACCATTCCACCAAACCATCCACCATTATTCCAGGTGTGGGCATGTCCATGGATCCAATGTCTGTTTCTTCGTCTATTTCTGCATCACCACCATCTTCGCAGACGAGGAGCATCAACGACTCGTTAGCCGGAAAGATAAAGCTTTTAAGTGCCACCAACTCTCCTATAGAAAGTATAGGGAGCCCTCCGACAGTGTTGTCAGACTCTCAATCCCACAGATCGTTGATGAAAACCTCGGATCAGGAGCAAATACTACATCTTTACTCCATGTATACTTGTACTATCATGTCAATCAAAAACGGGACAGATGAAAATCCGTGGAGAAATATGATATTGCCGTTGGCATCCAAATATTCGTGCTTGTTCAATTCCATAGCGTCCATGACATTATTTCATTTAGCTGGTAATCATGAGTTATCGAGCACCGCTTCTGATTTGAGAGCGAAAGGTTTCGATTATATGAAGCGATGCATTGTTGATTTGGCTACGGGGCTATCAAGATCCAGAGAGTCGGAAAGCGGACTGGAGCTTCCAGCAGACATCGCTCTTGCAACCTGTCTAAACTTGGCAGTGGGTGAATCTTGGGATACTCAAATATCCAGTGGAATTGCACATCTTAAAGGAGCCAAAAGTATGATTCAAAAGATCTTGGCTATCCTCAAAGACCAGCAAAATCGGATCTCGAAAAAGAAATTGCAATGGAGCAATAGTCCTAGTCCCGATGACAATGAATATAAGGATTTGATTCATTCACAAAGGTCGGAGATGCTGGACAAATTGGTTTTGCTCGACAATTCGGAATGGGAACGAATCGTTTACCAGACAGGAGAAGGTGCAAGTGTTGAGAACGAGAAGGTCTCAAAAACCAATGCCATAACAGTGCCCAAAAGTCTCCAGTTTTTATTCAACATATGGATTTACTTTGAGGTATTGGCGCAAATGACTACTGACACCAATAATGACGACAAGGGTATTGACTTGGTGGCAACCATTACCACGATGTTGCAAAGTCCTAGAAACCAAAAGAATCAGGAGGTCAAATCGAGAAAGATAAGACAGGTTGATAGTGAATGTGCCAGTTTTTCGGACCCAGCATCTCCATCACTCAAATCTGACTCTGGAGAGCTGAATGCCAGTGGTGAATCGGGAGGTCGGAATGGTTTCAATATATTCGATTCGTTCGAGTCATTTAGTCACAATTCCAACTACGTTGATCCGTTATTGGGATGCGCTCAATCCTTATTCCTGTTGATGGGACGGGTTGCAGCCTTGATTTCAAAGATCAGAAAGGCTAGAAAAACGGGCACCAGTAATAGAAACTCCTTGAGTACTATCACGGCAGCAGCTGCTTTGAAGCAAGAATTGAATGAGTGGAAACCAACAATTACACCAAGCATGGTACTGCAAGCCAATTCCCGAGCAATGTACGACGATAGCGGGTCTGGTACTTGGGATATCTCGTCATGCATTGCGACTGCTGAAGCATACAAATATGCCACTTTGATTTATTTGCACCAAGCTGTGCCTGAAATACCATCCTTGTCTTCACACCAATTGGCAGAGAAAATATTCATATTGATGGCTTCAATTCCCACCACGTCTCATCTATATGTTGTGCATATATTTCCTTTACTCGTAGGGTCTTGTGAAGCAGAGCCTGGCGAAGAGCGAGAATGGTGCGAAGCAAGGTGGGAATTACTTTCGCAGAGAATGTGGATTGGAAATATAGACAAGGCATTAGAAGTGGTGAAAGAGGTGTGGCTGCGTAAAGACGCGTACTCGAATAAGAGGAGAAGAAGTGAGGCCGATAGAGACGAGCTCAAATTCAAGATCAATAGCGGAGACGACCAAGATGGACGGTTGCGAAACATTTCAAGCCAGCTTACTGGGCTTATGTCGGTGGTGAACAACCTTCTGAATTCATCTGTAGAGGATATCATAGGAGGTATTACATCGCCCTTTCACTGGAGTACGGTAATGAAGGAATGGGGCTGGGAAGTGTTGCTCGGCTAGTAAATAGAAAGTAGTTATCTAATCTATGTGTTACGTGAGAAAAATATTGATTGTTATGTAAGCGGCGATATAATCCCCACAGATAGTGTAATTCAATTGGTTATCTCTTCTCTACGCCATGTTCAACGTATGTCGAGCAAAATTGAAACAATCTGTTACCGGGACTAGGCTGGTCTCGGTAGGACTTCACTCCAATCCATTCAGTGTCACGCAGCTGATTCGTGACACAGCCAGTGTGTTTGATCGTCCGCACCTTCTATCATTCGATGCATTTGGCACCTTATACACCCCCAAGGCGCCCGTTTCCGAGCAGTATAGAGATATCGCCAAAGAGTATGGAGTCGAGAGAGATGCCCAAGACATTGCGGCCAGATTTCCTCAAGTCCACAGTGAAATGATCAGCCAGTTCCCAAACTATGGCAAAGACTCGCCTGATATCGCAACCAGCTATGACTGGTGGAAAATCTTCATAGGGAAGCTACTAAATATAGATATACATCAGAAGCAGGAATTATGCGAGCGTTTGATATTTCACTTCACCGGGCCTGACGCTTATGCAGTTTATGAAGATGTGGAGGCCACACTTACCGAACTTCAAAACCAGGGCATCAAAATGGTGGTCAGTTCCAACTCCGATCCGCGAGTGCACAAAATAGTGAGCAGCTTGGGGCTTGGCGAGTATTTCAGCAACATCGTTGCTTCGTATGACATTGGTGTAGAAAAGCCCGAAAAACGGTTCTTTGATAGAGTGTTATCGTCGGTGGGTGAAGGCAAGGAGAATCTCGAGAGGATTTGGCACATTGGCGATAGCAAAGACAAAGACTTCATTGGAAGTATAAGAGCAGGGTGGAACGGGGTTTTGGTAGACAGAACAAAGAGCAGTGGCTATTTTGGTCCCAAGCCTCCGTTGCAAGATTTGTACCCAGGATGCCTGATCGGGAAAGTGCCATCTTCCAACAACGGTACCCCAGACATTCTCACTATCGCGAACAACAGAGTTGCAATTTCGTCTCTCTACAAATTGTTGGACTTGTACAATTTTCAGCGCAAGGAAAAGTACACTGGCCAACATGTGGGGATCTAATGATACAGTATTTTATGCAACTTTACCATGTATAGCTATAAAAAAAACATGTTCACGTATGCTACCTCTATTTTTCAGGGCAGTGGTAAAACCGCCAGCGAAGCGAAGCGCGCCTGCCGTAAACTGTTCTAAACTTAGTCTGCCTCTGTACAGTACCGCTGCACACACCAAGAAAAGTCAATAGGAGGCACAGTCGTGTTGGAATGATGCAAACACGGTTGTTGGAAGAATAAATCGTCAGCGCCAGCACTTTCATAAGTTGATTATCTAAGTAACAAAGCATATTTGTTGTACTGCAAGATATATTGTGTCTCTTTCTTCAAATCACAAGAAGTAACGAGAGAAAAAAAAATAGAGAAGGCTTTCGTTAAACAACATAGAGTATGGTAGGATTGTACCAGCTCATTTCAGCGGCATACGTATTTGCTGTTACATTGGCCGTAGAGTTGGATCTCGACAGCAAGGATTCGATCTGTGCTGCTGCCAAACACATAGCCGACGGTGAATGGAACTATTACGAAGGATTCAAAAAAGGTGGGGTGATCGGGATGTTTGCTTCTCCCAACTATTGGTGGAATGCAGGTGAAGCGTTTGGGGGCTTGCTTGACTACTACACTTTCTGTGACTCCCATAACTCAACCTTGAAAGGTTGGATCTACGACGGTATGTATGCCCAAAGAGGCGAGGACAACGACTATGTTCCTTCAAATCAGTCTTTGACTGAAGGTAATGATGATCAAGGTGTGTGGGGCTTGGCAACCATGCAGGCGGTTGAGAGAAATTTCACCGATCCTGCTGACCACAGTTGGTTATCCTTGACGCAGGCTATCTATAACACTATGAACGCCAGATGGGACACTGCCCATTGTAACGGTGGTCTCAGATGGCAAATTTTTACCTGGAATTCGGGCTACGACTACAAGAACTCCATTTCCAACGGTTGTCTCTTCAACTTGGCTGCTCGTCTTGCCAGATATACTGGTAATGATACCTACCTGGACAGAGCCGAAGAAGTGTGGGACTGGATGATCGAATCCAAATTGATGTTTGTAGATTCCGATGGTTACGAGAGAATCTATGATGGTATGAAAATCGCCGACAACTGTTCTGATTTCACCACCTCCAAGTGGTCCTACACTTACGGTATCTTCATGTCAGGTGCTGCCTACATGTACAATCATACAGGTGAGAGTAAATGGTTGGAAAGGACATCGGAGCTTGTCAAGTCGTCCAAGTTTTTCTTCAACAACACCATTTTGACCGAGATGACTTGTGCTCCGGGCGATCATTGTAACAATGATCAAAGATCTTTCCGGTCGTTGTTCTCGCGTTCTTTTGGTTTAACTTCGAACTTGGCAAGCGAAGCCGTCTCTGATAACCTGGACATCCAAGAGTGGATGGAGGCGAGTGCTTTGGCTGCTGCTAAATCATGTTCGGGAGGTCTGGATGGTGTCACCTGTGGAGAAAATTGGTCTGTCTCAGGATGGGATGGCAAATATGGTTTGGGTGAGCAAATGTGTGCCTTGGAAACTATCCAGGCTATTTTGGTCATGAACCATGATGTTCCTGCTCCATACACAAGCAGCAATGGTGGTAGTTCTAAGAGTGATGTCAATGCGGGTGTCCTGGAAAAAAACGAATCCAACAAAAACGTCATCACTATTAAAGGAAAGGACAAGGCCGGAGCAGGTATCTTGACAGCAGTGGCATTGGTCATAATCTGCGCCGGCTCCGTTTGGATGATATTCTAACTCTATCTATAGTCAATATAATCAGCACTGTATATTAATCACGTGATCGGTGGGCGATGAATTCCCATCTTCTTCAAGTAATGTGATAAGAACCAATCAGTAATTCAATGGTTTTTATATAGAGAGAGACAATTTTTGAAGATGGTTTTGTTTGAGAGGATAAATAGGCTAACGAATCCGAATCTAGTAGCGGGTGGAAGAAGGAGACACTTGTACATACCGCCATCAACCCAATATCCATTGTTTAGTTATGGTGGAGGAGACGACCAAAGATCGTTTCTTTCCTTGATTGAAAATGGGTCTGTCATTGACCACGAAGACGATATAAGCGATACTGCCAGTGTTAGTACTTCGCGATCCTTGCCGTCTACATTGAACTCGGTGCAAACAAACGAGGACGCAGAGTCTTTTCACAGTTGGCTTATAGAAGAGCATCTGAGGAGAATCAGTGAGTCCAGGAATAATAGCGATGGTTCTGTTTCATCCGGAGACTTGCAATCATCTCGGCACTCAGCTGGGTCGATGTCTAGCTCGTATGACGAATCTGAAGACTTTGTCAATTTGAAAACCAACTTTGCCATGGAATCGAAAGTGTTGTTGAAATATTCAATTCCGCTTATTGTGACATTTGTATTGGAGCATTTCTTCTCAATCGTCTGCTTGATGGTCGTCGGCCATCTCGGCAAAAATGAATTGGCTGCCGTTTCCTTGGCCACCATGGTATCTACTATTACATTTGCTATATTTGAAGGAATTGCTACTGCTTTGGATACGTTGTGCCCACAAGCGTATGGTGCTGGTAATGGCGAGCTCATGAGTTTGCTAGTGCAGAGATGTACTGTATTCTCTTGGGTTGCGTTTATTCCATGTGGTCTCTTATGGTGGTTTTCAGCTATATACATGAGATTTATCGTCGATAATGATGAAGTCTTACATTTGACTACCGTATTCTTACGAGTATTGATAGTCGGTGCCCCGGGCTATATTCTCTTTGAAAATGCCAAGCGGTTCTTACAAGCTCAAGGGATTTTCGAGGCTGGCACTGGTGTCTTGTTGTTAAGTGCACCTATAAATGTATTTCTTTCCTGGTTTTTGGTTTGGAACGAAACTTATGGGTTGGGATATATTGGTGCACCTATAGCCACTGTCGTCAACTTCTGGTCCATGGCAATCTTTTTAATCTTGTACGTGAAGTATATTGATGGAGACAAGTGTTGGTTTGGTGTCAATTCTCTAACAATGTTATTCAAAGATTGGTCTGAAATATCCCTGTTAGCTGTGCCAGGAATTGTCATGTTGGAATCCGAATACTTGGCGTATGAAATCATGACTCTTTTCGCATCATATTTTGGAACTACTGAACTTGCCGCGCAAAGTACGGTGTCTTCTATTGCATCTTTAACATACATGGTACCGTTTGCAGTAAGTATTGCATCGTCTACAAGAATAGCAAACTTTATAGGTGCCCAAAACATCGACGCCGCTAAGTATGCCACATACACCGGTCTATATGCTGGGTTGGTCGTGGCCCTCTTTAATTGCCTGGTACTATTTACATTCAAAAAGCAAATCGCGCATCTATTCACCTCCGACCCAGAAGTCCTGAAATTGATTGTCGAATTATTTAATCCTTTGGTTTCAATTATCCAAATATTCGATGGAATAGCATCGGTGGCCGGTGGAATATTGAGGGCACAGGGATCACAAAAAATAGGTGGTGTCATCAACTTTGTTTCATACTATGCATTTGCATTACCACTAGCATTGGTCCTTAGTAAAGTAGGTGGGTTGAAGCTTGTTGGACTTTGGATTGGTGTTGGAAGTGGAATGATTTTGATAGGATTGAGCGAAACTTTGGTTATATTGTACAGCGATTGGGACGATATTGTGATGAAAGCTGGACTTCGTAATGAGATCTCAGATGAGGAAGGCTCGATCTGATCATGGCGGATAGATTACAGACGAAGAAGTCTCATCCTGATCTTGGCGTGGTTCGTATATTATTGATATCTATCAAATTCACGAGTGATAGATTGACCAAGTGGGGCTGTGTTCTTATCCATGCCGCGGCGCTTTCATCATATCGTCAAAGTTCCCGCATCCTCATTTAGATCTTATTTTTTACGCATCGTCATTAGATCTTAATTTTACGTAACATTCTCATACTTGAGCGCATCAAACCAATGAGGTGAATCAGTAAAATAAGCCGCTATCATATAGGTCACGTGCCTGTCTGACACAAAACCCTTATCAGGACTGTTCTTATCTCCTCGATTAATTAGCGGAGGATAGAATAACTACAATAAGGCAATGATTTAGTTGAATTTTACGTCGTAACTAGACAATATAAAGTGAATAATTTCTGTTTCTTCTGGACTGACCAGCTTGTTTGACATATCAGTTACCCAAACATGTCGGTATCATCTAATGAGAAATCCAAGCATGGACATGAGGTCCATCCCGTCCAAAGCTTCTCTTATGGAGAAATTCAAGAGTATATTTCGCACAGACAAACGCAACCAGATCGCACCATCGATGGCTTAGCTTTGAAAGATGGGAAGAATGCTGAGAGGTACTTGGAAGAAGCACAGGCTAATTTGGATTTAGCCGCAGAAACAGGTTATAAGCCTGAGTTGCGTCGTAACTTTAGCGTTCTTTCGCTCTTGGGTGTTGGTTTTGGTCTTACGAACTCTTGGTTTGGAATTTCGGCCTCCTTGGTCACCGGTATCAGCAGTGGTGGACCCATGATGATTATTTATGGTATTGTCATAGTTGCGGCAATTTCGATGTGTATTGCTATTACTTTGAGTGAGCTCGTAAGTAGTATGCCAAATGCCGGTGGCCAGTATTATTGGACAATGAAGTTGGCTCCAAAGAAGTATGCTGCATTTGCTTCTTACATGTGTGGAGCATTTGCGTGGGCTGGTTCCGTTTTTACAAGTGCTTCGGTGACAATTTCGATCGCAACTTCAGTTGTTGGAATGTATGCGTTGGCACATCCCGGGTTTGAAATTCAAAGATGGCAGGTATTCATTGCGTTTGAACTTACGAATATCTTTTTGTTGATATTCAATATTTATGAGAAACCATTACCAGCCTTGTCCAAAGGTGCTTTGTACATTTCGTTGTTATCCTTTGTGGTAATCACAATAACCATTTTGGCTAAAGCAAGTGGCGAATATCAAAGTGCCCATTTCGTGTTTGTTGAATTCAGTAATGGTACGGGCTGGTCCTCGTCAGGTATTGCATTCATCGTAGGTTTAATTAATCCTAACTGGTCATTCAGTTGTTTAGATGCTGCCACGCATCTTAGTGAAGAATTACTCGAACCCAGAAGACAAATTCCAATTGCTATTATTGGTACAGTCATTATTGGGTTTGTTACTTCGTTTATTTACTCTATTGCTATGTTCTTCAGCATCAAGAACTTGCCTGACCTTTTGTCCTCGACTACAGGTGTTCCAATCATGGACATTTTCTATCAAGTCTTGGATTCAAAAGCAGGAGCAATTGTTTTGGAATGCTTGATTCTCTTGACTGCAATCTTCTGTAATATTGCTTCCCATACATGGCAAGCAAGATTGTGCTGGTCATTTGCAAGAGATAACGGATTGCCTGGCTCAAGATACTGGTCTCAAGTTAATCCAAAGACAGGACAACCTATCAATGCCCATATAATGTCGTGCTTCTGGTGTGCGATTATTGGGTGTATTTATATGGGTTCGACAACTGCTTACAACGCTATGGTGATTGGATGCATTATCTTTTTATTATTATCATACAGTGTTCCTACATTCTGTTTGTTGCTCAAAGGAAGAGACAACATAAAGCATGGGCCATTTTGGATGGGAAAAATTGGTTACTTTTCCAATGTTGTTGTCCTTTTATGGACTGTGTTCACTACCGTATTCTATAGCTTCCCTCCAGTGATGCCGGTTACCGCTGGAAACATGAACTATGTCAGTGTGGTTGTTGGTGTTTTTGGTGCTTACTCACTAATTTATTGGTTTGCCAGAGGCAAAAAGAAGTTCACTACAACTGAAGAGAGAGAGTTAGCTATTGACGAGCTTACAGCAAACTTATCAAATCAAGTTTCCAACCTTGAAGTGATATTGTCTCACCAGAAGAGTTAAGCACAATCTCGTTGTCATATAATAATGAAATGGGTCTGAAAATCCAACTCATTGGCTATGATGGATGTCCAGCATCCAGTAAGAAAAATAAGTTGATCTCAAGTATTGAATTTCTATTCCTCGTTTCCAAATAATTGGAATAATCTTTGGATTCTTGCATCAAAAGATTCAATGCTTTTATGGTCAATTGTCATTATCTCTTGAATAATTTCTTCAGAAAATGAATAGACGCTACCATTAGAAATATAATATGGATGTACAGTTAATTTCTCTAGTAATGTAGTTGGTACTTCGGAGGCACCTTTAATATTCTTAGAATTGCCTTTGAACAGATACGACTTTACCGTTGAATCTTCGAAATCGGTCGCTTCAATAGATTTAATTATCCTAAACTTATTCGAAGAAGTACTTTCAAGTGTTTGTAATGCTGAGAATGAAAAACCTTTGAGTGTATTGCATGGATACTCAATACTTTTCCTCGTGAATTCGTCTTGGTAGTATTTGAGCAAATTAGCTGTGCTTACTTGCAACGAGGTAGGGAGATAGTTTATGATCAGATCAAGCTCTCCTCGATTCTTTTTGGAAGAATGATCTGTAATAAACAATTCAAGTATCTTCCTAAAGGAATCAAAATCCTCATTTTTAATTTTAAAAATCCTTTTGAATTCAAAAGCTGTAGGTGAGGTGTTGTAATTCAACGAATCGACTTTATCAAGGTCTAGGTTACCAACAAAGAACTTCTCTATTGAGTCAGCGAGAATGTAAGGAAAGGTGAACAAAAACTCGATCCGAACTGCTCTATAACCTCTTAGTCTATATCTCAAACATTCCATCACAATTTCTCCGGAAGGATAGTAATCTTGGTAAATTGTGTTTCCAAACATGTGTCCCGGCTTTCTATTGGTCTCGTACTCATCTTCTATGTCAGAATCCAATAGTGTCAAGGCAAAGAATATTGGAACATTAACATAGCGGCCACATGAAGATTCATTTAATTTTTGGATCCAAGGTCCAAACTTGATAACGATCTCATCTAAGTCAAAATATTGCAGTTGGTAGAAGTCCCCATTGTTTGAGCGGAAAAAATTAAGGTACGCTTCGGTTGAATGCAACTGTTGATGATTATCCGAAATCTTAGACAGCTTGGGTTGGCGAGGATGCGTTGCTGCACCGGCTGAAAGGCTCGAGAGTCTTCTTAATCTTATTTGTGCTGACATTCTTGTTAAGCCTAGCTGTGTGATGTAATTGCATCTATTTATCGATTCAATGTGCCAAAGACCTCGGACCCCTGGTTCATATTTATATCAAGACATCACAACTCAATGCAGATAGCTGCTGCAAGAATCCTTACTTTGTTAGTCACGTATTTCCCACGCTTTGCATGCTGTATAAATTATTGTTACATCGAAGGTACACCTAATACCCAATTCTTATCGCACAATATTCTAACCGGTAGAGACAAAAGTTTAATAGCACGCATTTGGTCGCCATCTCGATATGTCATCTATTGTGATTCCCGCTATCTCCGGCGTCTCAAATCAACCCCTGATTGTGTCTCAGGAATCGAAAATAGGCTGCTGCATTAGTTTGACTAAACATAACCGACTCTAATGCGCATGGACAATGCTGCAACGTTTTTATACTTGAGCTTTTTTCCAACTCTGGTTAATGTAACGGCATATTTTTACAGATTTGCCCTTTACAGAGGTGTTATGAATCTCGTCCTCCTTATCCATTTCTTTGTATCGGTTCACGATAATTGAACTAGAGCAATTTATTAGCTTATCGATTCTATTCTCTCAAATGCCCCAGTCTCAGGAACGGTTATGGCTGAAGACGTTGCGAGTACAATAACCTGGTTCCCAACAAAGCTGAAATGCATGACTTAGAATACAAAGCTTCAATCAAGATATTTCTCCGTAGATGCGCCTCCTAATAACACCGTTAGTTTGACATCCTTTGTATTAATTGTGTCTTGTCTATGCAGTTCTGCTACATACAAAACACTTGGTGCTTCGGCGCCATGAGATCAATACGGCGATAGGTATGCCTCCACATTCTAGCAGTTGAAACGCCCTATGTATGAACACCTCATGAAAGCTTGAACGGCACTAATGCGTTGATCGATCGGCATCAATGCACTGATCGACGGCTTGCGTTGCCGTGTCTCGCTAATATTGATGCGTCCGGCCAGCTATTGCGTCACTCAGAGCACCACGCATCGTTAAATTGAATCCTGCTCATTCCTAACCGTGTACTCAAAACTCTATTTCTCTTTATGTGCAAGAAGTATTGAGACTGTCACTCACATTCGTGCGACCTACATTATTCTGGTGGATCTAATTGACTCGCCACGTTTATTCTTGCATCTTCCTCAATTCGTATAGGGTTCACGACTTGATGTGCGCTCGTCAAATACTCAAAACCGAGCAATGAGTCTGCGAAGTAGAAGAGCATTAACATGCAATCTTTTTTTTTCTGTACGTAGGCTCTTTAGTGCCCTGTAAGTGTAGTGGTAGGCAATCTAGTAACTATATGATGCAGCCGCCAGTATCCAGACTAAATTTGGATGATTATCACACTTGATACCATACTATCGAGTTAGCACACTACAGCTATCAACATTCTAGCGCTCATCATACATGCTTGGAAGTCATATCTCCTTATTCATTATTCATCGCGACTGCCTCATTTTGCAGCCTTAGCTTCACAATGCTCGCTCGTTCGAGTTTGTGTCACTTTTTCATAAACCTTTTGGTGAGAGAAAAAAACTGAAAATAACTTGAGATTATCAACAAACCTAAACTCGATTTGTGAAACTCTACTTTATTCCAAAGGTGTGAAAATTGTTTTCTGAGTTGATAATAAATGACTTCCGAAAGTATGTATATACTGCTGCATAATAACCATGTGTAGTAATGATTTGGTTTGCTATTGGCAATCATGCGCATCAAGATACTAACAATTTAGACAAGTTCAAGTCCGTACTCGCGGATATATTCGCAATCTATCAACAGGCTGATTCAGAGACTGAAATCCTCAAAGCTGAAGTGATACCAGTCAAGTTCCTAGAGCAAGATCCTACAAGAATATTAGACTCATTCAAGAAGCACACAAATGACACGACCAAAACATCCATCTTGAAAAAGTATGCCGATGGAAAATACTCAGAATCCGCGTACGAACTCTACCATGATTTGAAAATAGCATCATCCCACTCCATTACCAAATATAGAATTGGTAGCAAGCAGTATAAGGATATTGATTTCTTCTACAAATTTGCGACTGAAGTACTCTTGAGAGAAGTCAGCAGAATCAATTTTTCTATCTTCAATAATGAATCAACCGAGCAAACTGAGTTAGAGTTACAGTTGAAAAATGACTTTAAAAAGATCTCCAGCTCATACACTCTTTCGAATGGAGAGGTAGTCACATATTTATTAAAAACTCAGGAACCTGAACCAACTGCATCTCCTTATGCAACTGTCTATAACACTCCAAGTCATGTCCAACAACCAAATCAGTCAAGTACACCTTTATTTTCTTCGTTGATTGGAAAATCGGAAGTTGATACCAATGCAACTCTTGTTGCTGACCCCTACTCTGTAGCCAAAGCCATCCCAACAGGAGTCTCTCTGACCAAGGGAACTTTGACAATGGGAGCCTTATCACCAGCCAATCCAAGGTTTTTGACCAACCCAGAACACAACCATGAAGAAATTTTACACGATTTCTTCCATCCTTTATGGTACACCATCCCAGTCCCAACGTGGCTCAACTATAAAAGTGACATAATCAAGCCACCCACCTCATTACCAGTTCAGCCACAAGGTGCAGTTCCTGTCCCAACTGCCTCCTCATCTAAGGAAGATGGAAATGCTCAATCCATCAAGCCAAAATTATCAATCTTACAACAACGAAACAATGGTTCGGATCCAACTTCTTCAGTTGCAACCTTAGTAAAAGGACCTGGTGATTCATTCCGGTCATTCGCTCCTAATATTGATCTGAGAGATGCTATTGTTAGCGAGGAATTCAAAGGTAAGGTGTGGCTCAATCATATCGGATTCACTCAACTCGAAGAGCTCAAAAAGAATTATTTAGCGAAGACATCACCCGCTATTGAATCCGATAAGCCGCAGGGACCGGAAGACCAGAATGAAGATAAGGTGCTAGACAACCCAAAGAGTACTGAACCACCACAAACAGTCGAACCGAGTGAAACAAAAGAGTTCAGTGAACCCAATGATTCTAATGAAATCAACGTCCAAAACTTGATTGATTGGAACCCCGAGAACTTCGAGTTGCTCAACTTTTTGAAAGACGAAAAGAAAACCATTACTTCATCAGCAAAGAGCTTGCAAAGATTGATCTCAACCCTTTTGTTAAAGTTAAACAAATTGCGTCAAGAAAGGTTTCTTCGCAGTGACGCTAAGAGTACATCTCATCCTTCAAGAGAAGAGATAAGTTTGTATAACAAGATCTCAAAACTAGTTATCATTGCCATCAAATTGCATAAAGTATCTCCAGGTGATTTCTCATATAAATTTAGCAAGAACTTACCGGTTTTGACAAATGATTTTAGTGGTGTTCTTCCAGGAATTGCCCATAGCAAACACACAGCAATGCCTGTGCAAAACAACACTAACAGAAGATTGCCAAGTATTAGAGGTCCATATAAGAAGAAGAATCGGTTTTAATTTTGTATTCTTACGTCACTTTGTTCTATCATGTATTAATAATATAAATCTAATAAATGTTTGTTAGATGTCTGCTCCGTTTGCAAATGCGTAAATCAAGTAGAAGTTCAATGAAGTAATTAACACCCATGTAATTATGCTGGCATTTCTGAGCCAAACTCCGTTTTCAAAACTGAACTTTCTAACGGTAACTTCTTGGTTTGAGTCATCGCTGGCCAACAAGCTTGTTTGTTCATTTGGACGTTGGCTGTAGTTTCGTGTGTCATAGACTGTCATGTACTCCTTTTTACTGGTAAACCATATCAAGGGAGCGCTTACGAACGGAAGGATAAAACTCAACACTACCTGGGAAGAGTTCATTACTTTCGAAACTCCCTCGCGGCCCAATAAAAGGATCACAACCATCACGGGAATGATGGCCAATGTACGGGTAATAATACGACGTAACCATGGTTCGATAGACCAACTAATGAACCCTTCACTGATTATCTGACCGGCCATCGTACATACAATACCAGCACTTTGGCCCGAGAATAACATTGATAAGGCGAAGACCAAACCAGCAGCTGGAGAAATATATGATGATAACATCTCATAGATGGATAACAAATCAGCATCTGCGGCATCTGGTTTTCCAAATAATGTTGAACCGGCAACAATTAAAATGGCTGAGTTCACAAAGACAGCCACTATGAATAAGGACAAGATAAGCTCAATATACGAGTAGTTGAGACAGTACTTGATTGCACTGTAGGATGGTCTATATTTATTTCTCAAATTGGAACCGTCAGAAATACTTCTGATTTTGCTAATAGTAGCAGCCAACTCGTCGCTGTTTGCATCGCCTTCTCTGATAAGATCATCTTCAGAACTGCTGGTGTTTTCAATGTAGCCATTCTTGTAATCGTAATCTTTGAGTCTTGGCTGTACCAAGGCAGAGCCCAAGAACAAAGAGTGCGGCATCACCGTACTTCCAACAATTCCACAGGATAAGAATAATGCATTCTGCTCTTTGAAGATTTGCTTGTTTATAGGCAAAAAGCCTTTGAAAATAGCTCCCAACGAACCCTCTGCGAAATCACACTTGAACAATTCGAGCACAAAACATACACAAGTTCCAAATACCAAAATTGAAACTAACACCTCAAATATTTTGGTTTGTTTCAAATTACCATCTTTATGATAGGCCACCAATATTATTAAAACGTCAAGAATGGTGATGAGAACACCGTATATCAAAGGAATACCAAAAAGAATTTCCAAAGAAATGGCAGTCCCAACCACCTCGGCAAGATCTGTAGCAATGATAGCTAACTCAGCACAAATATAGAGCGATAGATTTAACTGGTAGGGTAAATGCAACCGGCACATTTCTGCCAAATCCAAACCAGTGATTGTGCCTAGCTTCACACATAAAGATTGAAGTATCACTGCAAAGATATTGGACATGAATATCAGAAACAACAATTTATATTCGTATTGCGCCCCAGACGATACTGACGTCAGGTAATTACCTGGATCCATGTAACTGACACTAACCACAAGACCCGGGCCAATAAACCCTGCATATTTTCTCAATACCCTGCCCACCCCATGAACATAGCTATTTGATATTATACTCAACCCCATATTTTATCGACAGTTTCTGACTTGTGGTCCACACTAAAATGTCAAAATGACAAAGATGCGGCTTTTCGCTCGAGCATAATTAGTTGATATCGCGGGGTCAGCCCTGCAGATAGCACATGACACTCCTAATTAAAATGTTCATAGGTTTAGGTGAAGCAGCAGCTATATAAACGAAAGTAGCCGTCAGATACAATCAATACTTATATGGTCGAGAAACCTTTACAAAAGGTCCAATCGTTCTCGTGGTTGGGTCTGCCCAAACAACCGGATTCACGTGATACTTCACTTGAACTCACGTGCCTCGACTCGGGACCGATTTGGTAGCGAGGAATGAACATTTCATCGAATCAGGTTGCAAGCTAGCAATTGGAGTATACAGCAATGAAAAGAGTGACATCCAGGTTGCTTGGTCACAAGTACTTGAAAAATATACTGGGTCAAGTACTACTCCCATGTCGGTACAATTCCTCCAGTCTCAAGCTAGCCAATGAGCCTCCCAAACAAACACAATCATCATCAATTCTGAGACAAGCACCAGAGACATTGATATCTTGGCTAGACAAATATGCAAAATTATTTCCAAAAGATAACAAATTGAACTCTCAGATTGAAGTTTATAAGAGTTTGGTACGGGAGGGAGGAATTATTTCTCCCAAACAGCCAATCAAGATTGGAATAATTTACTCTAATGAACAGAGCAAAAAAAGTTCCAAGATAATTGAAGCTTTAGTTGCAGATCCATTGTCACAGGGAAATGAGTTATGGTACAGACCAATTGAAACAAGACCCAGAGTGGGAGAGATTCAATTCCAGTATGAGAAAAATAACCAGAGTAAAACAAATTCACCTGGCTTATACACAGTACTATCGCCAATATTGAATCCGAACTATAGAAGATCTTTCTCGGAAGCATTCAAGACAGATGGTGTAATTTCTGATAACAGTTGCGAACTAGCAGAAATCAATGACCGCAAAGATGTGGACTTTTCCGAGTATCATTTCTTGATCAATGTGGTGAATGAAGTGGATGAGATTATTCACGCCAACTATCCCAGTGATATTCAGAGCAAAATCCTATTAAACGTCATTGATAATATCGAATACTCGCCTGTTTCAACCGAGAGCACGCCAATAACGTTTGATAGTAGTATAAAGCAGCACACCATCAAGATAAATTCCGACTTGGTCTGGGAAGGAATTGATCAATTTTTGAGATATGATACCCAGGCTGCCACCCAGTACATTGACTCTATAAGAGATAGCAATATCTTGGAGCTTCAAAAGGCCATTACTTGGTATCTTAGCTCAGACAAACTATCGGGCTGGATATTGCGTAACATAAGAGACGATATTGTCAATTCCAGCTTGAGTGCAAAAGAGCTCGAAGACATTAGTGAGATCATTAAAAATGAAGATTTAGCAAGTTTTAGTCGATCTGCACATTCCGAGTTTCAAGATGTATTAAAACCACAATCAGAAAAGTTCTTCTTCAAGAGGTTGAACTGGTGGAAATTATATTATAAAAATGATAATGTTGAATACGATCTTAAGGACTTTTTCAATAAATCATTCATGAACCAGAGCATAGAGAGATATAACTTTTTAAGAGGGCAGATAAGTACACGGTTGCAAAAACAAAACTTCGATGGGCAATATGAGCCAAGCACAACAGACAATCCATTGTATGCCTTGAAAAGCCAACTCATCAATAATAGAATATCTACAGAGATTCAGCCTAAGGTCTACAAGATATTGGGAACAGCATTCATTCACTATCAATTACCT
The DNA here is from genome assembly GCA_030705105.1 of Suhomyces sp. yHKS641. Taxonomy (NCBI): domain Eukaryota; kingdom Fungi; phylum Ascomycota; class Pichiomycetes; order Serinales; family Debaryomycetaceae; genus Suhomyces; species Suhomyces sp. yHKS641. The sequence goes on along the minus strand of JANIWR010000017.1, from coordinate 179,105 downwards.
ATATCGGTCATAGCATTCTTATCCTACCAACATTTCGGCTTTTCTGCCAACGCAGCAGTTGCCCTAGGCTTGTTGGGTTGGGTAGTGGGGTTCAACCAAGTGTCGAAGGCCTGGACAAGTTTTTCTACCCAGTGGCTAAATGATCTATTTGAGAAAATCCGTCTTTGTATCGATAAAGAATGTATTGAAAACTCATTACTAAAAGAGATAAATACCAAATATGACAAGGAGCTCACATCGTCTGCGACTAGGCAAAAAGTTGTACAAGCGATTGATAAAGAATTATAATGATGGGTAGTTTATTTATAAATAATGTACAGGGATTAAATAGACAGATGCAATATTAGATGAATAATTTAGGTTGCTTAAAGCGAAGGAGGTGGTGCGTCATTCTTGGCAGCTTTTCTAGCATTAATTTGCTGTTCCAATCTGTCAAACTCTTTCAAGGCAATTTCTTCCTCTGGGTCCAAGATCTGCTCTACCTCCTGTACTTCCTCGATGTAATGCTTCAACATGGATTCAATACCATGTTTCAAAGTATCCTCACTGGAGGAACAACTCTTACATGCACCCTGTAACTTCAAAAATACAGTTCCGGTTTCTTCGTCAAAGCCTTTGTATTCAATGTCACCACCGTCATCCTGAATGGCAGGTCTGATTCTTGTTTCGATCAATTCTTTAATCATCGACACTATTTCACTATCGGCCTCTTCGGCAACTTCGCTTTCCTTTTCCAACTTTTCGATCAACTCACGAGTAACAACCGGTTCTTTCTTGGAGGTTAAAAAGTCATCGAGCAACTCTACCACTTCGGGTCTCAAGGTGGCCCAGTTGATATGGTCTAGCTTGTTAACAGTCAAGAAATCTTGTCCCAACATGACAGATCTTACACCTGGCAATTTGAACAACTTCAATGCCAATGGTGAGTGGATTGCCTGAAGGGTCGATGTGAATTCAAATGTCTTGTTTGCGATGGGTGAGATTTCGGCTTCGGGCGAGATGAACTTCAATGCATCTGGATTAGGGGTCGTTATGGTTTTGAACGATAAGAATCTGCGTGGCAATCTTGATAATAGTCTTGATGTCAACATTTTTCCTAGATTTATAGAGTGGATCAAATATTAGGATGCTTGAATATTATATATCCTTTTGAATCTTTACTAATCAAATTCGGACTCGGGACCGAAACTCTACTGTCACCAGAAATGCGTGGGGTCGTGCGCACTGCTGACATTGGCGGTCATGCCATTGGATTAGCAGAAAGCTGTGGAAGTGGCAGCAGTCATGTGATGTACATATGTCATTTTGATTTTGTGGGGTATATAGGCTAAGCTAAATGAAGAAGGTGAAGGGAATAATAAGTGTGAGAAGTGCTAGAGAGTAGTTGATAGCACCGGATTTTGGCGCTGCGTTTTCACGCTTATGCAAAAGGAATCCACTGGACGAAGGTTTGGCTGTGGCGCTCAAAGCCATCGAGCCGTTGGTGAGTCCCGAATCAGTAAAGTTGACTCCAGGAAAATAGTTGGATCCAACGTCTGCGAGTTTTCCATCCCAACAGTATCTCTCAAAACATTTTTTGCATTGGTTCGTTTGTGCGATTCCGCGTCTCTCTTCTTCCCTTCTAACTACGGCACATGCCACGCAAGTTCTCCATTCGGAGTCAATGGTACCGTTTTGTCTATTAGTGATGTCAATCCCATTTTGCACCATACTTTTCTTGTCTTTGTCAGTGTAGCTCATTTTGAAGGTACTTGTGTTAGAGTAAAACTCGTATGGCCTATTGGCCATGTAGATCACCAAAGGAGGTATCTTGTCATCCTTGACCAAATCAGTCAAGTTTTTGGCGTCACAACCAAAAAATGTTGGTTTGGCAGTTAGGTTGTGTGCAAGAAACGTTTGCGAATCAGGAACATACGGACATATCGTATTTTTACCTTCGGGCATAAACTGCTTTTCGTAAGTTTTGATCAATGAGTCTCCTGTTGGCCAGCCAGTAGGACTATCATTGGTATTGTCAAATGCAAATGCAACGTCAACGTTCCTTTCGGTATTGAGAATTGAGGACAACGGGATAATTTCCCCACCCAAGCCTCCGTCTATGAGATCAAGAGTATCTGACTGGGTAAGATTATTGCTGGAACTGGCGTATTGTGACTTGTAGAATGGATTGGGTGTATAAGATGCAACGTCAAGACTTTGTTTGGAAAGTTTGTTGAGTACCAGTCTTAAAACTGGCTTCAAAAATCCAGGAACTCCTGTACACTCCTCACAGACCAATGTAAGAAGAAATTGGTTAAATAATGAAGAAGACGTACCAAGAACGAAGCCTGCATTGTCAAACCCTGCAATACAGCTACCGTTGTCTGGTTTGCCGTTGGTTACCTTGGTACCAATGTACTTCAAGTCGGTAAAGGCATTGAATGAGGTGTCGAAAGAACCCAACTCATACGGGTTAAACTCAAATAACGTAGAGTTGATATTGTAGATCAAACTTTTCGGTTTTCTGCCAATCGCATTCAATATTGGAAATGGCATTGAATGGTTGGAGAAGACTGGCATGTCTCTGATACCAGAGAAGGTTTTGCCTGCGCCGTAGGCCATATCCTTCGTGAACAATTGGTACGACAATCCTCTTCCCCAGTAGTCAGTAATGGTCTCTTCAAATCCCGCATTGGTTTTGGCGGTGATGTCTTTGTCGATTCCAGCCTTGACATTACCCCAATTGTTCAAGTGGGTGAATGCACCTTTGAAGTTCCCCGTTACCAAGTCGAAAGCTAATGAAAGTGGACTTGAAGTGTTCACCAAGCTTCTGGTCGAGGTCAAATTCCAAAGATCATGCTTGTCTTCAAGTACCACGTCTTGCACGCTGGTGAAATTGTTTATTATAAGCGACGTGAGAAGCCAAGCTGCTCCCGATAAACCAGAAATATAGGTTGAGCTTTGTAATATACCGCCCAACGAGCTACTATTTTCGCCATAACTGGTTCTATCATCCAATCCCGCCAACATACCAGCTCCAGATAGCATGGCTCTGTAGCTTCCTCCGGAAAATCCCAATGCAATGGAAATATCTTGAGTCGTATTCAGAAGGAATTTGGCGGCATTGAAGCCCGTCAAATTGGCACTTTCCAAGAACTTTTGTAACTCTACTTTGGCATTAGGGTGTCTTTTCTTGATCCATTCTTGTTCCTGGCTTGATGTGGTTTTACCTTCTCTCAAAAGGCTGGCGTTCGTACTTGGACACTGTACCACTCCCGGTGCATATCCACCGGTAGGTGAATCTGCGCATACTAATGATAAAAGGAAGTACACTAAAAGTGCGGCGTAGGCTTTGGTAGCCATGGTACTAACAATTTACGATGTGAAAGCTTAATTTTCGATGAGCAAATATTCCATGCGGTATTTATATGATCTTCCATAGATTTTTGCTTCATGCAATACATGTCGTTGGTATAATAGCTTCCCGCATTCCCCATTGGCGCTAAGACATCCCATCTAACGTATTGATGCCTAAATGGTGCATCATTAGAATATTTTTTATGTGCGTCCCCGAAATTTCCTATTTAAGAAATTATTGGCGTTGCTAATTACTAGAAACAGAATGCTAATTGATCGAGGTTTCTACACACAGGTCCGAGTTGCGGATTCAAAATCACTTGCGTTGCAGTTGCAAATGAATGTTTCACTGTAGTTTCTATGTAAGTCTAGGGTTGGTTTCTATAGATTCAATTATGAGTTAGTTTTTTGATTGTGTAATATCGAAAATTGCCTGGTTGGTATCAAAAGGGTTATCAATATAGAGGTTGTGACCTCCTTGAGCTATCAGATGAAACTTGACTGAGACCTTGTCAGGATTTTCGACGTTCAGTTTGATCAACTTTGCTAATTCTTGACCAGCTTCGGCGTTCATGAAGTCAAACTCGCCGTAAAACAAGTCCACGCTAAACTTTTGTTTCTGAGAATTCTTGTTATAGAACTCGTGAAACTTATCATACAAGGGCCATTTACTAACTGTAGAAGGTGTTAGCAAATTCTTGATGTAGATATCACTCTGTGAGCCTCTGGTGATTGAATTGTAAAGATATTCAATAATCAAATGGCACTCTCTATTGGTTCCATATACTTTGTCGTTGTCGGAGTTGATGACCTTTTCTTTACCTCCAATATTCTTGATAACCTTATTGATCTTGAACAATTTCGAATACCAAAGATCAAAATAACTTTTGTAGCCCCAAGGACCCAAAAGTTTGAGGAATCTTGGCCAAAATGGTAGCACATAGTACCAAGTCCACTCTTGTTTCTTGCTCAACAATGGAATTCTGGTCAAAAACTTGTATGATATAGGACTCAATTCGGGTTCAAAGTAAGTTTGGTCTTTATTCTTCTCAACGAGATCACTTGTTACTGCGTGGACGTGTCTCTCCACCCCAACAGGCGATAATAAAATCAAGTGCTTCAACTTGTCAGGATATTTCAATGAATAGGAACCTGACCAGTATCCTCCGAAGGAATGGCCAATCAAGTAGTCAATCTGTTGAATGTTGGAAGCTTTCCTCCAATTTTCTATTGCCGATACGTAAAAAGTCTCAATCTTTTTTAATATAGGGCGATAATGCTCGTGATAATCGGAAAAGCCTTTAGGATCAATCTCAAACCCTTTGACAAGCTTGTAGTACTTGTTGTACAATTTCGACTTATCGATGGACTTATCTGGGTCATCTAATTTTAGTGTGGGACATTGATCAATAAACCACGAATTCACTTTATCTGACTTGATTTTCGGATTGGAAGATAAGCCAAAGGTAATGTTGTCTAAAAAGTGTACTTCATAATTGTAATCTTTTGAATTCTTGAAATTGTTGATTATTTGGAAATTTCTCGCAAAACACCCGAGTGAGGCACCATATCCATGAATAAATACTAAATGCTTAGTCTGCAACTTGGAATCATTGACGATTTTTAAATTAAGTTCATTTATTTGGTTTCCTTCTTCGTCAATTCTTGTCTGTTTATAGGTTCTAATGATGCCACTGTTTTCTTGGAACTTCTTCAGAATCATCAACTCCAACAACTCATCTTGGATCTCTTTCAATCTATCTGTTCTCAAGGAATTTCTCCATTTCGAGAAGGCATCCTGGAGAGATATCTTGTTGTTAAAGGTATTATCATGATGAACTAATCGGTTTTGAAAGCGAGAAGTCGCCCGTAGGCTAGCCCCCGTTATACCTGTTCGTATCCTGCCCGCAAAGAACATCCAACTCTATAATTCTATGTTGAAATGCTTTTTGCAAAGTTATCTGTCTCGACCTATGAAATTTGACAGATTTATCATGTTCGATTACGTAATCCTTTCACCTGTGTTTGTGAAGATCAGCAACCAACAATGATTTTTCTACAAAAATGCACTTTTTTTAGTAAAAATATATTAATTGAAGAACTGAATATGAGTTTGTATGAACAAAATCGAATCTAACTAATTTTTAAACATTAAACCTTTTTCATTATCATCTCTATTGTAAGAGGACCCGGACGCAAAGGTAGCGTCAATTCCTTCGTGTACCTTGCCCAGGATCTCTTCATCGAAATTGTCCACATCCTGCCATTCTTCTAACCAGCCCTTTTCAAACGGACCGAATGGGGCTTGTCCAGCAATTGGTAACCACCAGCACAAGACAGCGTAGACTAAAAAAGCCGAACAGAAACCCATGAAGAAATTCAACCTGTAAACTTCGGTAGCTCCAATAGGAACTTTATGGGTTTCAGTTGCGCCAACGAAACCAACAATGTTTGGTAAAATACCACAGATGTATGCAACATAAGCCTTCCAGTTGCATCCAATTTTATTGAATCTGTAGTCTGAGGGCTCCGAGGGGTTTTGGGCGTCGTTGAGGGAATACAAATGAGTTAGTTTAACATACCCTCTTCTCACATAAAAGTAATCACAAGCAACAACACCTGCCACTGAAGAAAGGAAAACCGAATATGCCGACAAATAAGTGGTGAATTTGGATGAGGTTGAGGTAAGTTTCCAAGGACAGATACAAAGGGCCAAAGCTGCACAAATGTAACCACCTCTTCTGATGTTCAAGAATCTTGGCAAGATGGCAGAAACATCTGTACCAAAAGAAAGGGAGTTTGCAGAGATATTGGTACCTAACTGAGCCAATGCGAAAGAAGCACCAATTAAGAACACACCAGCTCTGTTACCTGCGGTGTAGTGATCCAAGAATCTTCCCAAAACATCAAGTGGAGACCAATAAGCTTCGCCATAAAGTGAAATGGAGGCTGAAGACACCAAAATACCAATCAACGAAGTCACCGAAAAACACACTGGAATAGAAATTGTGTATACTAAGTACTTCATGCCAAAAGAGGGTTTGGCTGCGAAACGAGACAAATCTGGCGAATTAACAATCAAGGTTGCGAAATTAGCGAGCGCGTTCATGGTAGACTCAATAAATGCCCAAGCCAATGCGGAACCGTGGACTTGGGAGGGAGCATGGAGAACTGGACCAGCACCCTTTGCCTTGATCAAAGTCCAGATCAAAAATCCAAATCCTGCCACAGGTGCAACGTATGCTTTGACCGTGAAAAGATGTCTGATGGTGTGAGGTGGGAACCAGATGAATGGGAGCGAAAACAACCAAAAGAGGAAAAAGCACAAAAACTTGTAAGTGGTCAAGTCAGGGTCACTAATATGGTTTGGCATGGTTTTGTCAAGATGCTGACCAAAGAGTGCTCTCAACATGACCTCGAAGCAGGGGCCAGCAATAGAACACTGTACCGCATACCACACGCATGACATAACCACTCTGTTGAAGACAGGCCACAAAGCACCGTATATACCAAACGAGGACCTAGATGCAACAGGGAACGAGATATGATACATGATACCGATTCTAGCTCCAATAGTCACAAAGATACCACACAAGGCATAGCCTAGCCAAACAGATATCCAGGTCTGCCACCAAGTCATGCCCCCAGATTGAATACCAGTTGCAGCAATTTGCCAAGTGTTGATATTGAAAGAGTCGGCGATCCAAAAGAATACATAGTTGTACCACGACCACGTTCTTCTTGCTTCCTCCACGGGACGCAAATCATAGTTGTAAAGGTATCGTTGGGTTGCAGTCAAGTCATCTCTGTGTTCCACTTCCAAGAGACGAACAATCTTTTGGAAGAACGTTTCGTCTTTCAGCTCATTCAAGGAAATGGTGCTGATATCCTCTCCTTTAACTTCGCCTATAGTCTCCTCGAACGGCAGTCCTGGCTTATATTCCGAAACACTCATGTTGTCTAAAGAGGATCTGAAATTTTTCTTGAATTTCAGTTCCAAATTTTTAGAGCATCTAGTGTCCTTTATAGCAATAATCCGTTTTACTTGCGACGGTATAATTCTGATTTGCCTTGTGAATTATGAAAAGTTATGTTAGCTTTCCGGTACAGGTGGGGAAATGGCTACAAACCGCGAAGGTGGACGATAACAGTAATTACTGAGATATATTAAGATTAGAACTCAAAGTGCAAATGATTCGCGGGCATCTCCTTCACGCCTCGATGCAGGGACGATGCCAGAAAAAAATATATCTGCAAATCGAAGAAAAGGTGGAACTCAGAGTGGGACTCCGTCTGTGGTGCGGCGTTCGTGGGCTTCATGCTCCAGTACCTACTGACAGTAGCAACCATTGCTAAGCATATTTTTCATCTCTAAATGTGACAACTGAACATGCAATGTACATAGACTGTAGTTACTTGGCCAGGGTTAATTGAGTCTGATTCTTGCGGGCTATCAACCTGGTGCGGCGAAACGGCAGGGTCCTGTCAGAGAGGGTATGAATTTCTTATCAGAAATCTATTTTCCCACACCCTTTTTATCGGGAAAGATTTGGGGCGGAACCTTAACTCTGATTCGAAAATTGAGATCGCTTGCTACGAGCCCTGAGCGAAAGATATACTAGAAGGTGGGACCAAAGCATATCTATCATGCCTAATTACACACATGATAGATGATCCTGTGTACCTTGTGCCGGTAATTCCCTTCGAGATGCAAAAAAGAATGCGCAAACCCGGAATCGAACCGGGGGCCCAACGATGGCAACGTTGGATTTTACCACTAAACCATTTGCGCAGAGCTCCGAGACGGGGAATTGAACCCCGGTCCCCCGCGCGACAAGCGGGGATTCTAGCCACTAAACTATCTCGGATTTTTCTTGTTGAATAAGTCTTCTTGGAAAAATATAATGTGAGCCGTATGTTTGCAACATAATGCCAAGTTGGTGGTACTTTGCAACGCTACAATTTCTCTAGTCATGTAAAGCTTGGAAGAGCTAGGCGTCTTCGTTAAAACTCTACGAGTCCAACCACAATCTCATTTTTATGAACTTAAATGTGTAAATAATTAAGCTTATTCATACCTTGCCGACTGTAGCAAATCCATATAGTGGTCAGCTCAGACAAAATAATTCCTGCTCCTCATACTAAAACAACTCTGTCGCAATTACCCTTTAAAATGAGATTCGGACATATCGGAGCCCCTATTTATACTACTCGCCAAAGAATGAACAGTCATTTAAGCAATAAATAATATTAAGCTTCTTAGTTCTACATTAATACCTCGCAATCATCACATGGTTCCGGTAACAAAGAACTCTCCACATAGAACTGCGCGATCATCAAAATTAAGAAAATTACGAGCGAGGGGAATCTATAATTTAGAGGACTGCTAGCCACTCGCGGCGGAAATATCATACAAAGAAGAAAGTTTGAACCCCCTTGGCGCGGCTAGTACCGCTCGCAGAAATAAACCTCTTCCTTACCATTTAGTGTTCGCCGTTGTGATCTCATGTCATCATGAGCTTACTTTAACGATCGTCAGTAGAATTGTCAACGGAATTTACATTTATGTGTACCTGAATCAATTGTTCTAGTTAGCACAAATTGTGAGCTTTGCTATTCAACACGACACCGTTGACAATATAGATCTATTGTAGTTATGATTTTTCGTCAATGTGAGCTCCGCCATTCCCGTCCTGCATACAGAAGGGTCCAGACTGAAGAGATCCGTTTGGGGTGCTTAATAACTGACATACCCAACGTAGTAACATTAGGTGGTAGAACCAAAGAAATAACGCATATCAGAGTATTAGACAACGCTAGTAATAGCAGCTTGCTCCGGCTATAACTGTACAATCAGTCAATCAATTAAGGTCGTTTGTCATACTTACAGTTAGTTTCGGAATACCGATTGGTAAGTAAGTACAGACTTGAGTATGACAACTTACGCACAGAACAACACACATGGCCCGCCAGGCCACCAGATTCTGCCATCGAAACCTATTGATCCCCAGCATGTGAAGCACGAGTCTGTGCAAAGACGAGAAAGTGTCCGAAGCGTCCCAAATTCTGATGAGTTGATTACCTATGTATTCCCTGATTTCAACGCCGTGGCGTACTTTCAAAAGGATTTCATCTCATCAAATGAGTTCTTCATTATAGAAGAAACAAAAGTTTCAGGGTTTGATATCTACATCGTTGAGCAATGGGTCAATAGCAGAAAAATCGGCACTGTCGTAGCAACTTATACTGGAGATGTGACATCTCAAATATCAGTGATAAAATTCACCATAACAAGGAATCAATCGAAATTCTATCCCTTGAGATTACAAGAATATTTGAATGAATTGATGGCAAGCAATGCCAGGGTAAAGAAAATGGATGAGAAGCCCGCGCTTTCTAGAGCCAACAATTCCAGCTCCAATTTGACTGCTACAACTGGGCCTTCCTCGTCTTCAGCAGCATCCGTAACTGCGGTGCCGAATGAAGTTTGTTTTGTTACAAATTTAGCATCTTTGCCCTCGAGTTTGAACCTTATACCGATTCACAACGGGGACGTAAGGCGAATCCAGGATGACTTTATTATTAATTCGAACTTGAAGAAGTTGCAGTGTTGTGGACGATCACTTTATCTTACTACCGAAAAGATCTCCGATGCTAATGAAGATAAATTCAGGCACATGTACAAAATCGATAATGATAGTATACCGATTAAATTCGCAATCAGAGAATTGGTAAATGTGATTCAAACATGTCTATTTTATTTTGATTTGTTGGATGCAAAATACTGTGATGGACTATTATGTTTGAAAACTGAAGAAGCCATAACGAATTGGTGGAACTTTATCGGACTTCCCCATTTCAATGTCAAACCCAATCCCAAAAGTGGAATTTTACCTGCAAGAACTGTTGCGGCAATCATAAGTTTGATTCTTAGCGTAAAGCTAAGATTACAGTTGATCGGTGGCTGCGATGTGCCGAAGGATCCTTTTGACTTTGAAAACTTCATGTTATCGATAGGTCAATTCCAGCGCCAGTATAAGCTTGAAAAGAAGAGAAAATTGGACTTGGAAACTCTTAATAAACTATTTTCCATAACCAACACAAGACTATTGCCAGAAAAATATCGTAACTCATATCCTTATTCCAATGGAACGCTTGAGAATTTCGAGGACTCTTTTGTTCAAGAAGCTGGAGGAATACCGACTTTGAGCCCCAACCAGTACCAGCATAAGAAAAATAAGAGTTACTACGGTCTCGAATTGAAAAAATTGACCAATGTAGTTAAAAGTACCGTCCAAGATATCCAAGCTGCATCGAGAGACAATTTAGATATGTCCAATGGGAAATCGTCAGGTGGAAGAATTCGTAACCGAATCGCCAAATTGGCTGACAACATCACACCTTTGGACGTGGAGACTTTGGATTTGGAATTGCTTGTGAGACATTACATCACAGGTAAAATACTAACTCGATTATTCTATGGACTAGGTAACAATCTAGCTGGTAACCAAAAGACGATCAGTACAGAGGAAAAGGATTACAGTCATCATCAGTACAGAAATATGAGACATCGACATCATCATTCTCATCGTGATCAAGGACTTGGAGAAAATTTACCTTCACGTCTCTATAAATTCACAAGTTTGAAGGATCAAATCACTTATAATCAAAAAGCGATGTTCAATAACGACACATCTGACCTATCCAAGTATTCTCGTGGGATTAATAAGATGAAAATGGGACTACTGAATAGAAGGATCTTAGGTAGCAATGGAAACAAAAGGCAACCTGATCCATTTCCCGTGCATGGTAGAGAGGCTGGATCTCCCAATAATAGAGAGCTCCTTGATACTTCAATCGTCGACTCCTTATTACAACCTTCGATCGGGGGAATGACTGGATCAAAGCATGACGGAGAAGAAAACTCATATGATTGTAAGAGCGAGATATCTAACAAGTGTAACAAGGATATTAATCATCCATTGAAAATGTTTCAATACAATTTGAACAGAAGAAATTCATATCCGAACATTCATAGCGAGAATTTGAATTCTCTCGAATTTTCCAAGAAGGATATAAAGGTTAATCGGCTGGAAATTCACCTTTTGTCAAGAAGTTTAAGTTGTCCCAATTTACATTATAATCAAGTCGAGGAAGAAAACCGGCCGTTAACAATTGAAAAGTTCTGCTCGCGTTACCTTTCGAATGTTAGCCAACTTTTGAAATACGAGAATGTGGTTAATTATTTCGAATCCGAGGAATCCAGTTCAAACGAAGTGAGATTGCAAGAACTACCTGAATTTCTGAATAATTTGCATGGTATTACACGAAACCAAAATATTAATAAGAAATACACCATACTCAACTTGGAACTCATCAAACTTAGAAACATATACCAGCAAATCAATGCTTCCAAGTCTAAGATCGTCGACCAAGATCTATTAAACGATTTAAAACACCACATTGGTGACCTCAAAAGCACTATCGATAGGTTATATTACGAAACCAAAATTGTCGTCAAGAGAATCAATGAATTAGATGAAGATTCTAACCTCCTAGACTCAAAATTGAACAGCGAATGCCATACCCAATTACTGGAACTAATCAACAAATTGGTAAGCCTGAAGAAATTTCATGATGTTTTCCATGACGAAAACGAACGTAAAGCCATTTTTCAAAAACTAGTGGGTCCTGCTGAGCAGGAACAGAGCCAGAAAGGTCTGGCTGAGTCCAAAGGTCTCGGTAGTACCAACTTTATGAAAATCATCGTGACATTTATTTATGAGATGATTCTCTTCATATTCCAACTTTTCAAGTTTGATGGCTCCAAAATGAATTTGGACAGAATCAGACAGTCTTGGGGAAAGCTCGATCCCAACAGGAAATTCATCAATAGCGCATATTCATATGTGGGTAGAGAACCATCAAGGTCCAGTGTTTCTTCAATTGAAACACTCAATGAATAACATCGGGTTCTCTGACCCCAATTCCATTCCTCAAAACACTATTTATTAATTTAATTAATGCATTCACTTCATTTCTATATTCCGCCGACTCAAGAATCGTATAATTCGTATCGTTGTTGTCACTTATTTTAGTCAATAAGTTACTGACTTTCTGTATGCTTGTTTTCATATCTTGAGTGGACAACTTCAATTTTTCTTCGGTAGGATCTAAAACATTGGTTACATAATTGTGGAAAGTTCTGGTGGCGTGCTCTTCTTCTTCCTTTCGTATCGAATCTTTTGTGCTTAGATACTCCTTCACGGTTGCAACAATGTCTTCATTTTGATCGATCAAGTCAGTCAACTTTTCTGTGATATAATCTTGTCTTTGTAAGTCCATAACTATCTCTAGTCTCTCGCGCTCAAGTTCTTCAATATAAGACTCGGTTTGATCTGTCGATTCATCCTTCTCTTGGGTTTCTGCTGGGGTTTGTTGGAATTCTTCGATCTGCCCTTTGGGCACCAACCCTTTGGCTAAGTTTTGTAATTTGGCGATATAATCATTCGAATCGTTCAATTCTCGATTCAATGATTGCACTAATAGATTTATAGGATGGATTTCATCATAGTTCTTATCCATATTGCCATTGGATCTAGTGAAAGTACTGTTAGGAGGATATGCCAAGGTCACGTTCCACAGACAGACGGCAGAACTCGTCACGTGTGAAAAATAACACGTCCAACGAAAGATCCTCAGGAATCAACGTCAAACTTGGTTAAATACATCTACTATCCCCCTCCCCCAAAATAATTGATAGAAATACTCAGCATGGTTGCAATTGGTAATGCTCACGAGGATCTAATCCATGATGCCGTTTTAGATTACTACGGAAAACGTTTGGCAACATGCTCTTCGGACAAAACAATCAAAATATTCGAGATTGAAGGCACTGAAAACTATAAATTGGTGACCACATTAACAGGTCACGAAGGTCCTATATGGCAAGTAGCATGGGCACATCCTAAGTTTGGATCCATTTTAGCATCATGTTCTTACGATGGTAAAGCTTTTATTTGGAAAGAACAACCAGAAACTCAACAATGGTCAATTATTGCTGAACATAGTGCACATCAAGCAAGCGTCAACTCAGTCAGTTGGGCTCCACACGAATTGGGAGCTGTATTATTATGTACTTCTTCAGATGGTAAGGTTTCGGTGGTTGATTTCAACGAAGATGGAACCACCTCTCATGTTATATTTGATGCACACGCAATTGGTATTAACTCGGCTTCATGGGCACCATTATCCAACACCAATTCCAAAGATTCGACAGTTTTAAAGCAACAACGCAGATTCGTTACTTGTGGTTCTGATAATTTAGCTAAGATTTGGAAATTCGATCCAGCCACCAACAACTATATTCAGGAAGCAGTCTTGGAGGGTCATACAGATTGGGTTCGTGATGTTGCCTGGTCACCTTCAATGTTGATCCGTTCTTACATTGCCACTGCATCTCAAGATCGTACAGTCTTGATTTGGAGTCAAGACTCCAACGGAGTTTGGCAAAAACAATTATTGACCGAGGAAAAGTTCCCTGATGTCTGTTGGAGATGTTCATGGTCATTATCAGGAAACATTTTGGCAGTTTCTGGAGGCGATAATAAAGTGAGTTTATGGAAAGAGAATTTGCAAGGAAAATGGGAATCGGCAGGCGAGGTTGATCAGTAATTTGCCATTTCCATCAATCTAAATACATATATTCATTCATTTCTTACATCCTTATGATTAATGTCATTAAATAAAAGTTACTTTTTCTTATCAAATGCTCATTATTTTGTTATTACAAGTCGTTGATAGTAGCCTCGATGATTCTTTGGACGTCTTTGGAAGCTTCGTTGGCGGCTTCCAATACTTCTTCGTGACATGCCATACCTTCATCCAATGGCTTGGGGTTTTCATCAAATGCGCTTGGAGGTTTAGCCCCGACACCTTCGTTGGTGATCAAAGACAATGCCAACACTTTCAAGCCAGAATGACGAGCAACGATTACCTCTGGAACAGTAGACATACCCACAGCGTCACCTCCTAAGGTTCTGATCATTCTAACTTCAGCTCTGGTTTCAAAAGTTGGGCCAGCGACAAAGATATAGGTACCTTCGTAGATGTTTCTAGTTATTCCCAAATCCTTTCTGGCTTTAGTCAAAAAGAGCTTTCTTAATTCAAAATCGTAGGCATCAGAAAGTGGCTGGAAACGAGGGCCGAATTCTTCTAAGTTTGGACCTCTTAATGGGTGATAACCGGCCAAACCAGGGAAGTTTATGTGGTCGTCAATCAACATCAAGTCACCAGGAACAAATCCTTCACGAACTCCACCTGCAGCATTAGTGACCACCAATGTCTCAACTCCAATCTTTTTGGCCATACGAATGGGGAAGGTTGTTTCCTGGAAAGTGTAGCCTTCGTAGAAGTGTAGTCTGCCAACCATACACATGACGGGGACCTTGTTTTGTCCAATGAGACCAAAGATCAATTTACCAGCATGGCCTGCAACGGTGGAGGTTTTGAATCCGGGGATCTCATTATACTGTACTTCAATCTTTGGCTCTGCGTGTAAGATATCGGCGATTCCTCCCAAACCTGATCCACAGATGATCATGACCCTAGGTTTGGCCAATGTTGGCTGAGCTTTCAAAATGCTCTCGACTTTGCTGGTAGCCTCATCCAATAAGGACATGTAGTCGGTAGGTGATAATGACATCTCTGGCCTTAGTGATAAGTGTCGTTTTTGATTCTGCTCAACTCTACTTATATCGTCGATTACGTAACAAAAACTATATTCTCTAGGCGGAGCAGCCGCGGGGTCCCAAAAAACTAAAACAACGAGGTGGATACTAAATTTCGGCCAGAGTCTATGACTAGTCTAAGGTTTGAGTTAGGAGTTTTGCATACACCCGAACAACACATATTTTCGTAGTAGATAGCATATGTGGGCATGTATCTATCCACAAACGAGATCACTTGAGGATCGGTCATACCGGTTCCACTGCGTGCGATTAGCCCGTGCTCTTGTTGAAGTCTCCAGGTATACACATTGTCAATAGACAGCGTTTCAAGAAATACGAACTTATCGAAGAGGCTCCAGATCTCGGTATACTTAGCTAGTTGATGGTTGATCTCTTCCAATTTAGGAAGTGCGACACGCGTGAGTACTGGGTTCTCGGATCCCAAGTACTTGATTCTAAGCTGATCTAGATCCAAAGGTTGGAACCCGTTGAACCATCCTTCAAAAATAACTACATCTATAGGTTTCTCGTAGACGTGCCACTTGGAGCTATCTAACCGATCTCCTTCGCCTGCAAAGAGTGATTTGTCGTAGACAGGGATTCTTATGGGAGCTTTCAATTCTCCACTGGTTCTGGCTTCAATGATTTGCTGCAACAATTCGACTCCTAACTCTACATCATGCGTCCCAGGCAAGCCTCTTCCTTGAAGAAGGGGATTATCCTCGCGTTTGGCGCGCTCAGTCAATGCAGCTTGCTCTGAGTGTGTTAAGTATAGATCATCCATCAGAAACTGGGCAATGGTATATTGGGGATACAACTCCTGGAGAGCGCTCTGAGCCTTGTCACTAACATACGACTTACCTGAGCCTTGAGGACCACTTACTCCAAATATGAGTGGTTTTTTGTGGCGGCCAAAGTCATGGCTGTCAATTGCTTTACTGAAGAACTCAACTGTGGCCAGAACTGTCGTCATGTTCTCTGGCAAGAGGTTTCGCATTCGTGTTATATTACATACAAAGCAACCAACTAAGAAAAGTGTGTATCGCGCACGACCGTCGTTCCACGCTATAGAGTAGTAGGCAGAGGTATGTAACTGAGTTGTGTGTATTAGGGCAATTATACTCTAAAGTGCTTTTAATTCCTTCAATTTGCTGATCAAGTCGTCAACAGTGTCGACCTTGACACCAGCACTTCTTGCAGGTGGTTCTTCAACCTTCAAAGTCTCTAATCTGGAAGTTATTTCAACACCCAAGTCGGAGGCCTTGAGCTTTTCCATTGGCTTTTTCTTGGCTTTCATGATATTTGGTAACGATGCATATCTTGGTTCATTAAGACGTAAATCTGTGGTGATGATAAGTGGTAATTTGGAACGTAAGGTGTCAGCACCACCATCGATTTCTCTGGTAACAGTTACATAGTCACCATCAATCTCAACCTTGGATGCGTAGGTGGCTTGGGGCCAGTTCAATAATCCAGCCAACATCTGTCCGGTTTGATTGGAGTCATCGTCAATGGATTGTTTTCCAAGAATAACCAAGTTGGAGCCTTGCTTTTGAACGACTTCTTTTAACAATTTGGCAACATTCAATGGCTCTACTTCTTGCTCTCCAACATCAATAAGGGTACTGGTATCGACACCTTTGGCGAGCGCAGTTCTCAACACATCTTGTGCTTTGGTAGGGCCTATAGAAACAGCGTGAATTGTGTCTACGAGATCCTTGTTGTTCTCTTTGATTCTGATGGATTCTTCCACTGCGATGTCACAAAACGGGTTGATACTGAACTTGACTCCCTTGGTTTCTACCCCGCTCTGAGCCTTGTTGATCCTTGGACGGATAGCTGCATCTATGACTCTCTTCACTGGAACTAATATCTTCAATTTGGTTGACATCTTGCCGTCTGTTGCTCTTAGTTCTCACCTTGGTAGACTTTTCAAATTCGACTCGCAGAATCCGATACCGGTCGAAATCTTTCGGGGTGCGGCACGTGACGCATTTTTATTACTATATGGGTATACTATGTATCCTAACTAAAGTTGTAGGTACTATTTCGAGATCTGGCTTTCATCTTTTCAATACGGGCTTTCAACTGCGACGTAACCTCTGCAGCACGCTTCCAGCTGTCGTCATTGGAATCTATCTCAAATGGCTCCTTGGCCGGGGCCAACTCTGGCGATTTCTGTGGACTGGTAAAGCGATTGTAGGTATTGCTAGGTTTGGAAAGAAGAGTATGCTCTTTGAAAGTATCTCCATCTATCAGAAGGCGATTCACTCTAGAGCTGAGTTCGCCTGAAGTAACTCTGGGTCTTCCTTCGGGAGATCTGAATTCATTACTTGCGTTGGAATCAAATTTAGGCGAGTTGTTACTATTGTATAATCCACTTTGGCTTATGGATTGTTGAACATGGACTTGGTTTTGTTGAAGCTTCATAAGTTCGATGGTTTGCTCCAAATCTCTGTTTTTCAACTTGGCACTTTCAAGATCACTATTCAATCTATGAAGCTGTGTTTCCTTTTGTTTAGCCATAAGCAATGCATTGGTCAAGTCTCTTTGGATCTGTTCCACTTTCGATTTCAATTCAGAAACATCCTGAGTTAAGAAACTATTCTCCTCTCTTAATTGGCTTGTTATTTGTGCCTCTTTCTGCTTCTGGCTAAGCCATTGTTGTTTCTCTTGTCTTAAAGCTTGTAGCTCCTCTTTTTCGGCTATTGATATGCTTGATTCTAACTTTGGTTTCGTTGAGGTGGGTGTGGCAGCAGGAATGGATGGTGTAGCAGAAGAAGCCAACGATCTGCCGGTGAGACCGCGGCCGTATGATGACACCTTGGGGGTTTCGTCTATACGTTTGGCAGGTGAAGTAGCACCTCTTTTGGCGGGGATTGCAGGAGAGGATGCTGCAAGTTTGGATTTTCTATTAGGTGGCACCAAACTGGATCTTTTAGAAGTTGCGCTAGATGGACCTGCGCTGGCAGATTGTGGCGATGGTTTGTTTCCGAATTTACTCTTGACTGTTACGGTTTCAAAAAACGCTTGGACCTTTGCCTTTCTATTGTCGTCAATCTTCTCAAGGAACGAATTCAATTCCCTTTCTCCTGTTATCTTCATAAGAGTACCAATCATTTCAGTCGATGCCTGTCTTACAGGTTCTTGCGAATCACTCAATAACTTGACACCTGTTTCCATAATCAGATCAATTTCTGCCCTTGTAGGAGCCGTGAGAGTAGAAGCTAAACATCTTTGAAGGTAGTTCGTGGCCGCTATTTTTACTTGTGGGGTTTTGTGCTTCATTCCCGTAAGTATATCTTCGAGAACGTCACTCAATGTTGAATACTTGAATATAGCGTCTAGTGCAGTGGCCAAAGCAGTGGCCACCGATGCTTTTTTTTCCTTGGTTCTTTCAATCATGGGGGCGAGTATAATTGACTGATACTTCTGGAATGACTTGCCTATTCCTCGTACAATGAATTCTGTACAATTGGCTGCAAGCTGAACTACCTGGATATTGGCATCTTTCATACACTTGGCAAATATTCTTATCAATGGGGCATAATCATCATTAGCAATTAGCTTTACGGTCTTTTCAAGAATAGCATATACTTCATCCAACACTTCCTTCCTATCTTTCCACTTGGCCGAACCAATTCTCGAATCCAAATCTTGAGGAAGCTTACTCAATACTTCTACCGGATCAACCAAGTCGGCAGGATCGAAAAAGGGGGTGCTGGAAGCTTCGTCAGTGGCATCGACCATATCTACATCCTCTTGGATATCACCCATGGCCTCCGATTCTTTGAGCTTTTCCAACTCCAGTTGTTGTGATCTGGTCAATCTCTTTTGTTCAACTTTTTGGCCTTTCACAGCCTCGAAAGCTTTGGTCAAATCTTTCTGTTGAACCGGTTTCAAGTTTGGAAATAACACCGTTTCGAGTCCATCGCCCATCCATTTGTACAATTCAATGGTCAATTTGGTGGTTTCTGCTCTGACGTTCCTATCAGCATGTCCAAACAATTTGCTTAGGCTAGGTATAATACTTTTAGGAGGAATTATAGTGCATCCAAAGTTCTCTACAATGCTAGCCAAGGTCGTAACACAACCAGCCACCAATTTCGGTAACCGATTGGATAATGAGGGAAGAATATCCTCAATAATTGGTTCTGGTTGGTTCCCTATTTCTATCATCAAAAGCAAGATCTCAATTGCTGCCTCTTTGGTTTTGGCTCTAGAAGACGAGAGTCCTTTCTCACACACTGAGGTGATTACCCCGCCACTCTTGAGCCTAGACACAATCGATGGAGTTCCACCATATTTGAGGTATTGAGTAACTGCAATCAATCCTGCTTCCTGTGCAACAACATTAGAATCAGTCACAATTTTCTTGATTAGCTCGGGTCTGCTATTAAACATCTGAAAACAATCGTCGTCCTCATTGCGGGATCCTTCAAAAAGCTTGGCTGCTTCTTCGTATCCTGAAAGTCTTGCTTTCCACACATTGTGCGCGATCTTGTCCTCAAGGGATAGCGAAGAATAGTCAGTTTCGTCAGACATTGTGGTATTCAGCTGAGGCACTATAAACTGTACACGATCCCAATGATGTTTTGTAAACATGATCGAAATGCTGCGCTCCTGCACACAGTCCAACGCGCCCGATACCTAACAGAAACAGAATGCAGGTTGTATTATAGTATATACTTCAGTGTCATAAGGACACATTAAGATAGAGTTGATGAATATAAATATCCGGGTCCCTCAAAATATATCTTCATTTTAAGGGGAAATCAAGAAAATCAAAATAATCCAGGCTATAGTGATTTTATAGATTTATAGTAGTTCTAGAGTTGTTTACTCAATGTGCTTGGCGAACTTAGCTTTGATTTCATCGTATGGTTTCAAAGTAAGGTTCCAGTCTTCTTCACCGGGACGGGTGGTGTAGTACTTTTGAATGTTGACACCATGGTATGGGTGGTGGGCAAGATTGAACCATGGTAATATGGCTAATGTAGTGAACGAGAATTGGGAGTTTCTATTGGCAATATCCTGTAATCTGTCGTTCAAAACAGTTTCGTTTTCGTGGTATGGTAATTTACCTTCAGATAACAACTTTTTTATTTCGTATCTGTCCTTGGCAACTTCTCTGGCATTTTCAGACCATCCCAAAAATCTCTTTGAAGATCTGACGTACGAAAGGTAGAAACCTCCAATGAATCCAAGTAAAGTGGCGGTTCTTAAAGCACCACCTGGAACCTTAGATGGAGCCTTGAATGCACCAGCTGATGGTTCCAATCTTTCCCATGCTTGCAAAGCTAATGGGAATCCGACGGTAGATGCAGCCCATACACCGTAGTCAGAGCTTCTGAAGTACCCAACTACTCTGGAGAAATGAGGGTCAACGTCAATTAATTCATAGTCCGATGCCGGTGGGTCGGATCTAACTGGTGTGTTGCTGCTGGTATACGACATCTTTTGCTTTAGTGCAGTTTTATTTCACCAACCTCTTCTTTTTTGACTGTCATTCTCAATTCTCACTCGTTGATTGGAAGTGCAAAGCGTGTGCATACCGAGCACATGGTGATGGTCACGTGCAATATATAGCTTTAGGCATGGATAGGTGTAGTTGCCACTATCCTTTGACCAGGCACCAACGCCATTCTTCTCAATTCCTTCGAAAGAACCATACGATCACAATCAATACTATCTATAATCAGCTTAGACTTCTCACGTGACTTTGTTACCTTCCTGATTGCCCCTCGATTGCAATAAGACCACACGGGGCTAGAGAACATGCCAATACGACTCGAAGATGAACGAGAATCTGAAAGTTTAGGATACAGCTATAGATACTCGGGGTCTTCTTCAAAGCACCACCTAGCTTCCCGTGTACTCAATGCCTTACGGATTTATAATGTGCCTGCCATTAACTTCATTATCATCAGTGTGTTGGGGTTCTTCTTAATTAAATTAACTACTCGTTATACTGGGTTGTACATGAAGAGCTCGTTAATAACCATAATCGTCACCAATCTAGTATTATATGGAATTTCAGAAACTTTGGCACAAACGTTGACCAGCTACAAACCAACGCAACCCCCAATTAGTTTCAAACTCCATGAAGGTCCCAGACGGGGAGGACTTTCGTTTAATTCACATGATATATTCGGATCTACCGGTCTTGGTGCATTCTCTACATATCGTGATGAAGAAGAAAACCAGAATAATGAAAATATTGAAACTGACGATGATACTGCGATAGAAAGGTTTGTAGACTACATCGAGGAAGACGAAAGAAATTTGTTCCGTTCCAACCAGGATGACGTGCCAATTCCCCAGGTTGAACTCACCTTTTTCAAATTCAACCGCCTCGCTGGGTTCATGTGCTGGGGCTTTATATTGGCGTTTGTTCAATGCTGGTGGTACAAATTTCTACAAATATACTCAAAAGATCCTAAATTCATTGAAGTGTTACGCAAAGTCTTGACGGATCAATTATGCTATTCTCCTATATCGTTGTTTTTCTTCTTTACTTATGGTACCATGGTCCTTGAAGCTGGAACGTGGGAGGATACAAAAACAAAGTTGGGTAAGATATATCTTAAAACTTTGATTATCAACTACTCTGTGTGGTTTCCGGTTCAATTCTTCAATTTTTTGATAGTTCCTCGGGACTTTCAGGTTCCTTTTAGTTCTTCTGTGTCGGTGTTGTGGAATTGTTTCTTATCAATGAGAAATTCCGAAAGTTAAATATACATTCCTGAGTTGGAAAACCCATTGAATTTCCTTACCGTAGTGCTTACTTTTTTCAAGTAATCTTCCTTCAATTCGATTGGGAGCTCAAGTATTTCGGCAAGGGCGTACGCTGTGTCAACAATTGCATCATTGTCTGATTTTTCAAATCCCGGTTGTCCTTCTGAATTCAACACCAATGCAACAAATTTTGCATCGACTACATTCAATTTGGATGCAATGCTACCCGAAATACCAGTGATTACATGAGGAGGTTTCAAGTTTGGAATCATTTTAAAAAGTGGCGACAGCACAGCTTTGGTATCGTTTGAAAGCTTGTTGATAGTCTGAGTATTGTTCAAACTACATGGAGCGATTGGTATCCAAGATATCACGGGTTTGAGAGTTTTGACAATAGCTTCACTTAATATATTGTAAGTGATAGTATTGGTGAAATGAGGAACAGTGAGTATTAAAAATGATTCGTATCTTATGATATCGATTTCAATGTTGGAATATTTTGATTTTTCAGCCTTTTCCATCACGGCATTATACAATTGTTCATCTTCATCGTACTCGTCTTCTTCAGCAACAGCCTTGCTTTCCGGGTATGAAATCGTTATTGTTCCAGCTTTTTGGCCGTCTGAAAGGCTGCTTTGCAAAATACTCAAGGTTTTGGGCACAATAACCACATAGTTGTAATTCAAGTTGGCTTCAGTTTTTATGGAGATATCAGGAATGGGGACAGGTTGGCTCTCTTCTTCTTCAAATATATGACGTGGTGCACGCAACCCTATCGGTTTAATCTGCTCATTAGTACTCGTCCACAATTGATCGAAAAATGCCTTTACATACCAACATATTGCTTAGTATAGTAGGATCGCCACCACCACTCTCTTGATCAGAATTTGATCCAAATAGTGGTGCACGTGAGTGTCCTGTATGTAGTGCTAATCTCAACTTCACAAACTTACTATTAAAACGGTTAAGAAATAAGACCACTTGCGAAGAAGAGCCTAGCAAGAGAAATGTTCAGATCAAGACTTACAAATGTGTTGAAAAGACCAGTGGGTCTTTCTAGTAGACTTTACCATTCAGTTGACCACCCTTCGTCCAATATTATAGTCAATTCCAAAACCATAGAGTCCAAAATATTGACCAAAGCGTTGGAGTACATACCCAAATATGGCTTCGAGGCGGTTTGCATCACCCAAGCTGTCAGAGATATGAAGTATCCAGACTCTTTGGAGTCCGCCATAACCACCAATCCTACTGGATCTGCTGAATTCCAACTCATGCTCCATTGGCTCAAAATTCAAAGACAGAAGTTAGAGGCGCACGTGATGGACCCCGAGAGTGAAGTACATCAGTTGAAGGATGAATATGAAAGAGTAAGCTATCTCATCAAGAAAAGATTAGAATATAATGAGCCCATTATCGACCAATTGGGTCAAGGTATAGGTCTTTTGGCCCTTCCATACAAGTTGAATCTTGGAATGGAAGAGTTACATAATCTTAGTGATGACATTGCATACTACGCTGGCGACAGATCTAATGATTTTGCGTGGTATTCCAAGAGATTGGGTTTTTCTTCCATCTACGTAAGCTCAGAGTTGTTTATGTTGCAAGATACCAGTAAAGACTTTATCAAAACCAAAGAATTTGTCGATTCCAAGGTCGAGGGCTTGAAATCATTAGGAAATGCATACACCAATGTTGAACAGTGGGGAATGTTCAATGCCATTGGATTGGTCAATGTGATCAAATCCCAATTGATCAGGGGTTAGTCTGTATATAAGGTTTTATTTATGAGTGTCTATATTAAAATTAATACACTACTGTGGTATTTTTGATTTGGAGACTAAAGTACAAATGTGTTGAGTTGTGTTGGCAATACCTTGCTTGGTAACTTGGTGTAGTTGAAATAGAAAGACTGAATGAGGGTAATAGTTAGCTAGTTTGGTTAGTTGCCTAATTTGGCTCTGACTGCTAATATGTCATCTCTTGTAGATTCGATCTTCTTTTCTTCCTCGGAGATCTTGGTTTCCACTCTTTTGATTTCATTTTCAATAAATTCAATTCTCTTGTTAACATTGAGCTTGGCTTCCGAATACTCCTGAGGTAACAATATTGGTCCTGTCAATTTGTAAATTTTCGAATCATCGTTTAATTTTTCAAACTCCGTCAATACGATTTTATTTTCTTGATATTGAGTTTCGAGTTTGGATCTTGCAGCCATCAAATCATTAAGACTGGTCTGCTGAGAACTGAACTCCATCGAGAGCTTTTCAAACTGATCCTTTAACTCCGCCATTTCGCTTGTTCTAGGTTCTTCAAGCCTTCAAAATCTGTCATTTGGATTTTTCTAATAGTGATTGATACGCGCACGTCTCTTAGCATGCCAGATAAGTACAAGACAATATTGCAGTCACTTAGTTGTGGTGGATGGGGCTGTTGGATGCAGCTACCAATGTACATACTATTGTTTGGAACTTTTCATCAAGAAACAAATTAACTATAAAACCTATTTAAAAAGTATAGTAGTCTTTTTGAGCCCTGTCAAAGGGACTAAAAAACTGTATATGACGACCATTAGATGATAACTCTACTTGGGAAATATGTCAGAATCTTCTTGGTTGATGACAATTTCCGTCACATGGACCTTGTACCGTCTATTTGTAGAATCTCCACCGTACTCATCTATTTCCTCGAACTCGTCATACTCGTCGTATTCGTTGACTATAGCATCGTCATCGTCCTCATCATCTTCGTCATCTCCTTCCTCTAGATCCTCGCTCTCCTCGATTCCTGACTTCCTACTATCTCGTCCCTTAAGACCGTGCTCTAAAATGCTATCATTTCTCGGGTCAAGGGACGTTTCGCCATCTTCATCGTCAACTATTGCTGATCCGACATTATGATGGGAGCCTAAAAAAATCGGCCTTGGGAAATGATAGGAAGTTGTATGACGACGTTGTGAAGCAGGAGGGGATGTGGTGCAGCTCTTGGGAGTGACAGGGGTTTTCGATTGTGACCGAGAGTTCGACCTTGATCTGGATTTGGAGAAGCTGAGGGCTCGCGTTTTTCTTTCGTTTGCTATAGATCTCAGTTGCTGGTATGGTGATGCAAATAAATCCTGATTGAATATAAACCCTTGACATTCCTTCAAGGAAATGATATTGTAGCTTGCACTATCAGAGAAGAAACTGGGCGAGTCATACACAGAAAAGTTCTCGTTTTGAATCATCAGAGGCGATAAGAATGAGTTTCTTCTGAACCATGGTGACGATGTCGAGGTAAATGATGAGCTTCTGCGCTTATTGATTGCTGCTTCTGCACGGTTGTGGTCATGGCCAGAAGTGGGGCCTGATGGCGCGGCAGGTAAATTGGGGGCTGCTTGTACCGACTTTCTTCTCAACTTGGGTCCTTGCGTATGTACCACCATCTCAACACCCGTATGTTCTTAGTAGTATCTGTCAACTAGGTAGATAAGTTGACTCACAAACTACCCTTTATCGCAAGGTGGCTGTAAATAGCTACGGTCACGTGAGTATGGCCCTGCCGGTGGTGTACCTCCTTGGAGCGCCGATAAGGCCATAATGTGGGCCGAGAGCCCAGGGCCTCCTCGGTGCGACAAAATAAAAAGTAGTTATATTCAACTAAATACAAGTAATATTGGCGTAAAATCGTATATGTGTGAAAGAAAGGTCGTTACCGGTACCGACTTGTCTACTGAGGTTCCTTGTACCATAAGCCCCCCTTCTCTTTCAATCTGTTCATGACAAACTTCAATCCTTCTCTAGTGTTGGAAACATTGGAAGAAAACCTATTTCTGCTCCACTCTTCAATCTTTTGTTTAAATCCCACAAAGTTCGATGAAAATTTGACCTTGCCCTGAACTGTAGTACTTTTACCGTCTTTGATGGTATACTTCAAGTACTCTTCAACTTTTATGAATTTACGATGATCAACATTCGCAGTGTAGGACAAAAGTGTTTGAGTCTTAGGGTCCACCACTATCCTCTCTATTATCCATGAGTTCAAATTAGAACCCAAGAAAGGTTTTATGAAATTTGGTAGCCTCCCGGTTTTAACTACTAGTCTTGTGGTTCTTAAGCATCCATCTTTATCGATGGTTTGCTCAATAGTATCGCTACTTAAAACATGCTTAGCATATGGATTGGGGTACCGATTGAAGTAAGCTAGCGATGCCGTTTCAAAATCATGGTTGTAGTCATGTGTGTTTTCAACAAAGAGAACCATCGAACCAACAGTTTTTGGGGTGGTATCTCAGGAATTGGATAAAATGGTCGAAGTGCTTGTTCAAACAACAACCGTTACAACAGTGTCTGGTACTTGAACAATATGGTAAGCACAGAAATTTATTTTTCGCCTCGTACTCATGTGCCAGTACTTCCGAGTTCATTTGTCATGGAGTCGTGTGCCGCTAGTCTTGAACAAGTTTTTTATAGACGCGCACGTGACGGAGCAGGTGACCCAATTCACACTACTCAAACTGTTCCATTGAATATCGTTAGAAGTATGAAATAAAAATGGGTTGTCAAAAGTCTTGCTCGGATCCTTATTGTGGGCCAAGACTTACAAAAGCGGAGTAAAAGATCGCCCACCGAGTTGTATGCGAGATTTTATTCGCACTCTTCACTAAGTTACGTACCTTATTATAATCAGAAGAACAGGACAATTTAGGGGTAAGGTCAGCTCATATAGATGCCGTAAGACCAGACCAACTACCCCACATTGACGCGAGTGGGGTTGCTACGTTTGCTTAATGTGTTGTTCGTACTCTCCCTACGCTTTCATTTTCCATTGAAAAATTTGAACGTAAAAAATATAAATCCTTGAGTTAATTATAGCGAGCTTCACGACGCACACTGCACGAAGAAGCCGTTGCCCTATGCAAGAGGACGAATGGTCTAGTGCGATTTCGGACGAGCACAAAAGGAGGCTCAGTTCGCTTCAGGCTCTTGGCTAAAGGTACGATCGAATAACGCATAAATTACACTTTTGTTGCCATTCGATAAATAGCTTAAAAACAAATAGCTTCGAAATGAACGCTATTTAAGCCTGGTCTTTGGAGGCTTGTCAATACTCAATTATAATCCTGTTAAAACATATTTAGTTAAAATCTCGTTAGAAGCCCAGAGCAGTTCTTGGTTGTAAATCTAAAATTTGCTCAAATCATCCCCTCCTCAAGCAACACAAAGGTTCGCGTAGTTTTTCTACTCTAGCGCGATGTTCATGCAGGTGCATAAAAAAGCTTGTCAGAAATTCGCAGTCAACAAAAGAAATAATTTTTATTTACGTCAAGCCATCGCCAAGATGCAAACCTGTTGGGTGTTTGGAGATTTTGGTAATAATTCAGTGTTTCACCCAGTCAAATGGATTGAATCCTGTTTGGACGATATGGATTTTGTGGTATAGCCTTAGTTGAGAACGCGGGTTCGAAAAGTGGGGTTAAACAATCAACGATCTACGTAATTAATCTTGTACAGCAACTTATATACTTGGTCAACCCCAGACATTAAAGTCAACCAGTCTTTTTTCTCTTGATACATTTTTCCAAGTCATATTTTTTCATACATTCATCCACATTTCCTTCTACTTAGTCAAAGATGAGTTATATACAAAAGGAGTCTTTGGGAACCGTGGAAGCGGATAGCCTGGACATCACACCATATTATGAAGAGGAGCCCAATGAATCAAGATGGCAACATTTCAAAGACTCTTTCAAGAGAGCTATTCCAAATGAAAAGAATGAAAGTGTTATGGACAAGTCGATCAGCAAAAGACATCTAAGATTAATGGCTTTGTCGACTGGTCTAGGCACTGGTCTTTTGGTGGCAGCAGGTTCCAAACTTCGTGCTGCAGGACCAGCAGGTGTATTAGTAGCATATTTCATAAGTGGTTATATTATGTTGGTACCTACCATCAATTCAGTCAGTGAATTGAGTATTGCATTTCCTTCGTTGCCAGGAGGATTCCAGTCATATCCTTCGAAGTTCATTGATGAAAGTTGGGGTTTTGCATTAGGATGGAACTATGCGTTCCAGTGGATAACAGTTATCTGGTTAGAATTGGTGACTGCGAGTATGACAATCAAGTTTTGGAACACTTCGATCAACCCCGATGTATTCGTCACTATATTCTTATTTGTCGTGGTGGCAATCAATCTTTGTGGAGCTCGTGGTTATGCTGAAGCTGAATTTGTAATGAATTCATGTAAGGTGCTCATGTTGAGTGGCTTCGTCATCTTTGGTTTAGTGATAGACTTGGGCGGAGGTCCAAATGGTTTTGTTGGTGGAAAATACTACCATAATCCTGGTGCATTCACAGATTTCAAAGGCTTGGTATCGGTGTTTGTTACAGGAGCATTCAGTCTTGGTGGTAGTGAGTTCATTTCCCTCTCAGCTGCAGAAACTGGTGGTAACGTCCGTGCAGCCATCAGAAGTGCATCCAAACTTATTTTCTTCAGAGTGACCTTCCTTTTCTTGGGCTCGTTGGCATTCGTTGGGTTGTTAGTTCCATCTGACTCTGACAGATTAATGGGTTCCGGTGCTAAGGTCACATCCGCCTCGCCTTATGTTCTTGCTGCTCAGTTGCATGGGGTTAAAGTGCTTCCACATATCATCAACGCCGTTATTCTCATTTCAGTGACTTCCGTTGCCACTGCAGCCATGTACAGTAGTCCACGTCTTATCCAATCATTGGCACAACAGGGCTTAGCACCCAAATACTTTGACTACATTGATAGAAGCGGAAGACCTTTGAGGGCATGGTTACTCACGGTCTTTTCTTCTTTCTTTGCCTACATTGCAACCTATAAGAAAGAAGATGTTGTCTTCGTGTGGTTGTTGTCTATCTCCGCTCTCAGTTTCGTCTTCATCTGGATAGCCATTTGTGTTTGTCACTTAAGATTCAGAGCCGTATTGAGGCAAAGAAACATTCCATTGAGCACTTTAGCATACACCTCGCCTACTGGTGAGATCGGATCCTACGTGTCAATCATAATCAACTCTCTTATTTTGATTGGACAATTTTGGGTTGCGTTGTGGCCAGTTGGAGGTGACGGGAAGCCAAATGCCGAGTCATTCTTCGAAAACTATTTGGGTTTCCCTATCCTTATAGTGTGTTTAATCGGCCACAAGCTCTGGACCAAGAACTGGAAATTCTGGATCAAACTCGAAGACATCGACATCGATACGGGGCGAGTCATACATGATCCTGAGATCTTGGAATTGGAAAATTTGGAAGTCAAGGAAAGATACAACAACGCCCCTCTTTGGAAGAAAATTGTTATTACCCTTTTCGATTGATAAGTTTTCATTTCTCTACCTTTCACTTCTTAACGACAATACATCGCATTTCATCTAACCACTGTAAATCACTTATCAAACACTGCAGAAATCATTTTGAATCGCATTTGAAACATCGCGTCCAGATTATTTGGCATTTTCCGGCTGCGAAATATATAATGAGTGGACATGGTCGGAAAGAGATTTACGATGCACTTTGGTTGAACTATGAGTGAATTGAGAGCTCTTGATGCTATTAAAGCACGGTTGGTGTTGCTCTCCAAAACTCATGGCATTCAGTTTATTCTTATTACTAAAGACCTACAAGCTTCGCATTACCTGTACACCTACTCCAGTCCATTCTGCCAATCTCAAACTACTAAAATAGACAAGTTACTTAGTGGATCTAACTTGTCTTTGGATACGATCCGTCCCACATTGAAAGATCAAACTACAATCGACTTGTCAAACTATGTGCAAGTAAAGTCTCAGTATACCTTGTTACTTACCAGTATCAGTCAAAATATATGTAAAGATATTGCAAAACTATGGATCAAGACACTAGAACCGCGGAAACAAACTACATATCCATACAAACATAACAATAGCTCTAAACCGCCGTGGTGGCCTGAAAAGGTTAACCATGTTGAGCCTGATCATCTAGACAGAAGAGGTCGGATTGAATTGCTAATTGGCATTTTGGAAACAGAGAGGTGCAATCTAGAAGACTTGTGTTCTAAAACAGCTACCATGAAATTCAAAAACCCCGTCACCGAAAGATTGCTACATGAAATTTACTACTTAGCATACTATCATAAGGTATTGGTGAAAAGAACGTATTCGGAAAAGTATAACAAAGCTCTTACCAGTCCGAAACTAATAGTTAGTAATCTTCGGGGGGTGCGTGGAGGAATAATGATGTCAAGTCAAATAGGGATGGACCAAGTCAACAACCGTTGTTTTACTCTTGAAAGTGCTACAATGCTCGATCGTAGTTCGGATAATTGCCATCTTCTGTCACCCACCTTGCAAGAGCTGTATGAAGAGCATAACACCAGTGAAACTAGCGAAACACCAACTACAGTCTCGCCCAGTGTACTTCATTTGCGATAGTTCTGAGCTATATATACACACTAGGTGAATGAAAATTAGACGCTACTTGTTCTGCATTTGTAAACGTAGAGTTGCAATTTCATTTGTGAAAAAAACTCGTTTGGGTGCAAAATAAAGATTTCGCTCAAGTCTTTTCTTACTACTTTAGTTTTATACTACTACTTAGCTACTCAACATGTCCGCAACTAGAGAACCCATCGAAGAATCCTCGACCAGCAGGCTGCTTGGTAAAGCACCTCCCACTCAGAAAATATCCAGCGGAACCCTGCTTGATGAAAATGGAAATCGAATTCAACCCGTACAAACTGAAGAACGCCGGCATTTACTTACAGCACACTTGAGACAATATCCCATTGCCAGAAGTCTCAAGAGCAGAATCGCCGGTTTACCTTATGCCCATGACGTATCAATTAAGTGGTCACCAACGGTCAAAAAAATTAGAGAGACCCAGCCTTTCAAAGCGGTTGTCTTGCAAGGCAGCAAAGTTGGTGATGAGGTTTTGAATCAGATTGATTGGTTGATACCTGCGTTGAAAACCCTAGAAGCTCGAGATTTAATAACACCATTTACATCTCCCATTATTTATGTGATGGATGCTACACAAGCAGCAGCAAAGACAACCCAATTTTCAGTGAATTCGAATGTCATTACACCAACAACTAAGCTTGCCAGCGATGTGAAGTTACGAACTCAAGCCATGTTAATAAACTCAGAAGGCAAGTGCATTATTACATCTCCCGCAGATCCAATTGTCAGTCCAATTAATGATCATTTGGAAAGTTTGGTGCTATACTACTTCCCTACTGTGGAGAAGGTTCCGAAAGAAGGCCAATCTAGTGAACTTAGTCGTACATTCAAAATTGTGAAGGGTGCCATAGTAAATCCTCCCAAGCCAAAAGAGCCCCAAATCGTATCGATTGCCGACAACCTACCTATGCCGGGACCCAGCGTCTAACGCTTTATCGAGTAAGTGTGTCTTAGATTTCTTGCTACTTCTTTACCATCAATAAATGCTACATTTTACCCCTGTATAGTTCTGGTTTTCAGTATATTTGAAATATTTAACATGCAATAAAAAGTTATATTAGTTTACAATAGCTTTGACAATTTCAGAAGTTGTCAAAAGAGAAACAAAACGGAAAAGTTATAGAATGAAATGAGAGAAATTTGACATCATTCTAATTTAATCCTTTGACTTCTTCTTCTTCTTCTTTGGTGCTTCATCATCTTCAGCCTTACGCTTCTTATCCTTCTTTTCTTTCTTCTCCTTCTTGTCCTTCTTTTCTTTCTTTTCCTTCTTGTCCTTCTTTTCCTTCTTAGACGAAGACTTTTCTTCCTTTTCTTCCTTTTCTTCTTCTTCCTCTTCGTCAACTTCAATTTCATCAGCAAGATCACCCATGGCAGACAAAGCAGCCTTGATAGCATCAGAGTTCTTCATTGGAGTAGCACCGGTTTCGTAAAAGTTTAATCTTTCCTCAACCTGCTTCTTCAATATGTCACCGAATGCAGTAGTTGGCTCGTCAGAGTAGTTATCAATTCTTGAAGCAATGGAACACTTGTTGGCCAAGAATCTGGAAATTCTACCCTTGTTCTTAGCAGCGGCCTTACCAATGAATGAGGAGTGGTAAATCAAACCGTACTTTGGAGTGTTACCCTTGGTCTTTAAAGCTCTGAATAAAGCTTTTTCGGCACCCAAAATTTGAACAGTGGAAGCAGCTTGCTTGGACAAGTTGGTCAAAGAACCAGCGTGAGAAATTAATCTAGCACCGACAACTTCACCAATTAAGGTAGACAAGTTTGGAGCGACTGTGTTCATCTTTTCAGTCAAGTATTGAGATAACTGAGCACGTTCAGCAGTGGTGTTAACAACGATTTCAGCAAAGCTGCTGACCATTTCCATGTCTTGCTCGCTGATATCTTGACCCATGGAGATCTTGGCATTGTCTATAACTCTTTGAGCAACACCAGAGTCGTCGTTAAGTATAGCAGCAATGTCATGTAAGGAGTCATCAGTTAAAGAAGCCTTGTCCTTGATGGCCAAGGTAAGCTTGGCGTAAGCTTGGTTGTCTGGGACTATCTTAGCCAATTCAGGGAAATGCCATCCGTACCATTCCTTAACTCTCATAGCATAAGTGTTGATGTCTTTGTCTAATTGATCCAATAAAGCGATAGCTTGAATGATGTGGTTATCGTTCTTTTGAACTGAGAACTTAACCTTGGCTCTGGAGAAAGCGTGACCCAAACCTAATTGAGCTCTTTCAATGTCACCATCTTGCAATTCCTTAAATAATTTGGCACCATGAACTCTAATACCTCTCAAGAAATCTTGGGCAATTTCTCCAGATATACAGTCAACATGTGGAAAAGATTCCTTGATGGAAGGACCCAAGTTCTTGTCGGAAACACCCAAGGAGATCTTCTTCTTGGAGGAACCCTTTGGCAAGTTTAATTCCAAGATGGACTTCAAGTAATCGGAGACTAAACCTTCAGAGATATCGTTGGCGTTTTCTAAAGCTTGAGCAGCACCCTTGAATGGAGCAAAGGAAACCAACTCAACCATCTTGGAGAACTTAGATAAATCATTGGAAGCTTCTTGAACTTCCTTCATTCTAGATGCAATATCATCTTGTTGAATTAAAACCTTGAAAATTGCATATCCGGTAGCTTCTTCAAAGAGAAGATAATCCAAACCACCCATCTTATCTGTTATCTGTTATAGAAAGACGATAATGTAATATTACTTGATGATTATTCACGAGGAAGTTGTCAACAATATTATAAACACTGGCGATTTCTTTGTACAAGAACTTAAACTTCGCTTTAGAATTTTGAAAATTTCTCCCTCATCTCGCTATGGGCCTCAATTTTTTTTCATCGCTACTTTGTGTAAGCTCATCGCCACGTGTAAGGTCACGTGTATTTTTCTTACACGTGACTCTATATGCATTAATGCCTATATACCTATGCAAAGTTGATATTCCATCCAAGGGTTTCCAATATTGAATGCCAGTCCACAGCCTTGTCCCCCAGTGGATTCTCTTGCCACACTCGCTCTACGAGATACTTGGCTCTTTGTATATTCCATGAACCGTAAGTTTTCATGAGATATGACATTCGGCTCAGGATCAACTGACGGTGATGCGGTGCCACGCAATGAATACCCGATATAAATAACGGGAAGACTAGTGATGCTTGAACTGGTGTTTCAAGTAGCACGTCAATGCATTTCATCAAATCCGAATTAATAAGTTGCATCTCTAACATGGAAGGATTGCATTTCAAAACGGATTGTTTTAGTAGTAATCTCGTGCTTAATTGAAATGCTTCGAATAATGTGAGTTGCCATTCCAATTCTTCGCCTGTGATGTCTTGTAGGTCTTCTGGTTCGGGCCTAGCCAATTGAATTTCCTGGTCCAATACGTGCGCCCTTTCTATAATTGAAGATAAGGACCTATTTATTCTTCCATGCTCACTATCTGGAGACCCATATTCGTCGTCAAGTGACGGATCATCCAAGCATTGATGTATCGGCGAATGTGAAATCGATTCCAGCGAGAACGTATCACCTCCTGCTGTATTTTCAGTATAAAACTCTTTCAATGTTCTCTTGCTATAAAACAAAAGGACTTTGATATCACCTATCATACCATATAGTTTTTTGGAAACACCCAACAATGGGTTTAGGTTACCTCTTGAAAAACCTGCCTGATCCCTAAATATAATTTCATAATCTTTAGATGGAAAATAGGTGCCATGTTCAGTAGGAGAACTCGACAACAAGTCATGATAAGCAAAGTTAGATATTAACCAGTGTTCCTCTTTCAGTCGATTAAAATTCAATATACCTCCATGGGCATATAAGATTTTCCATCCCCAATTCAAAAATATCGACCAGTTCTTGACGTCTCCCTTACATATTTCTGCACCACAAAGAATCAATAGAGTTGCTAACTTCACAATCGTGGTTTGACGATCTTTATCGGGGTCTGTCGTGTGAAACGGATCTGGGTTGGACTTATTAGACTTGAGCTCCGTCAAAGTTTTCATCAAATGCTGCAAAGCCAAATTAACATATTTCACTCCTTCAGCTTCCCATTCATCTCCCAAATGGAATGCTGCCCAAGCTAGAATCCCATAAAGAACTCCTTTGTCTTTGTGGGCCAACGGTAAAAAGACTTTCTGGAACGAATTGGAGTCATTTTGTGATGAAGGCGCTATTGAAATCTTCTTTGATAGGGTTTCCACGTAGTAATTATACAAATATGCATGTTTGGCACTCGCCAATTCGGGAAGATATGATGGGGGTGGTGGAGGTAAGGGGGTCAAAATGGAATTCAAATTTGGAATTATATCGGGACTATTCAATGGGGAATGTAATAGGAACTGATTGTTAAAGTCTGAAGGTGATCCAGTGAAAAATTGGTTAAGATCAAGTAATTGTAGATTGGTTGTGCTTGTAAAGTTGTTATTAACGTCCTCGGATCCCTTCAATTGTGTTAAAGATGAATCATTGTGATGCTCATGCTGAGTCAAGTCCCTTAGCATGTCTAGTAGAGATGAGTTAGTCGGTGAAGTTTTAGGCTGTCCACCTTCATTCTGCAGATCCTGGGACGCAAGTAAATTTGGACTTTTTTGAATCAAGTGGTCATTAAAGTGAGCGTTAGTCAAAGCACTATTCTCTGCTTCTGAGAGTGATATAAGTTGCGAAATAGGCGAGTCCGACTGCTGGGTGGCTTTTGTAGGTGACGAGTCCAGTGCTTTGGGACTATACCTGAATGAATTTAGTAGATTTTCTGGATCTGAAGTGACATGTGAATTGTTATCCTTTCTGGGGCTTGATTGAAATGGTTCAGGATTCAAGGAGTTATTAGGAATAGGGATTTCAGCTTCTGATTTAGCAGGTTTGGATTCGGGTGCATTGAGTGCTGACGACTTCGATTTACGTTTGCGAAGCTTTTGGCGACTTTCTTCAGCCTCTACTTTCTCTTTTAATAGCCTAATCTCTTCATCTGTCATGTTATCGTCTATCCAGATGCACTCTTTATGCAATCTTGCACAATCTGAGCATGTTGGTCTTCCCTCATCGCATTTCTTCTTCCTATACTTGCATATCAAGCAGCCGTTCTTGGACCTATTGGTTGATTTGGAACTGAAAAAGTCCTGAGTATTACTTATTACTTTCAACGATGAGTTATGAATGGCTTTGGTTGACACGATATTGCCCTCCTCGGTATTGCCAGATGAGCCAAAACTTTTTGGGGCATTTTCCACTGGATCTGACTTTATTTTGGCTCTTTTACGCCTATTTTCTTCATAATTCTGATTGTCTTTTTTTCTGGCTGTTTTACTATTGAAAGTAACCAACATGTCCTAGTATCCTCGTAGGACTTACAAAGAACGAGATTGTGCAGTGATGGTTAAGTGTCTACTAAAGATTTGATGTGGTTGATTCTAGATTTTAAATGTTATGAGATCTTCGTTTGTTCGCGATTGCAGAGCACCGTAACCAATTATCTTGGACTCTCAGGGTTTGGTCTTTACGAAGAGAGGGAAATACGTTCCGAGCAACCGAAAGAACAGAGAGAGAGCTGTTTATTCCCTTACACGAAAACTTGAAAGCGAAATATTTGGGTGAAATGTAAATAGTAGTACCAGATGCCCCCACATTGAATCACGCTAGTACTCTTCACCTTTCGCATAATTATATCGCACTATGAGGGGAGATGCTTGGCATGAATGTTGGTTCATTGAGAGTGATGGAGTTGCTAGAAATTATATCTTATCATTATATACTTGTAACAAAGTGTTGCGTAAACAACATAAAAATCCACATTATTTTGCAGTAATACCAGTAGAAGGCTACACACTTTAAATGCCAAATAGAAAAACTTCAAAAAAATACGTTACCGGTTAGCAACCTCATCCATTGCCCTGCTACAAAGCCTTGCCAGTGGGAGCTGTAGAGAAACAGGCTACAGAGGGTAGGATCGAGATTGGGGTCACATGATACCGGCGATCTGGTCATTGCCGAACTGAGCGGGAGTCATGATCTTTCGGGAATCGACTCACGTGCCTGTATTGGCAGCCAGTCAGAATCTTCCATGGACTTCGATGAAAATGCAGGTTCGGTCCAAATTGCAGTTTACGTAAGTGTAGTGTGTCAGAGATCCGTCTACAATCTCGGTGGTTCTTCCACACTGACTAAAGTACCAAAATTTTAAGGCCAAATTTTATTTTGATTTGTCTATTACTATTTAGTTTCGTTACAACTTTAGCCAACACATTTATCATATCAATCTAACTAGATGTCTTTAAAACGTATTAACAAGGAGTTAACAGATTTAGGAAGGTATGTACTTGGATCTTGCCACCAGTTTTTGATCCTGCGCCCACCTCGAGTTTGCGCTTTATGGTGAGGAGGTAACGTTGACTTGAAGATCGGCTTATACATATGACTGGGCGAGATCAATATGAGGGAAACTTAAGATCAGTCCTTTACCATCTTGACCAACTCTTTGATCTATTCGCCTTCGTAGAATGATCTGTGATCGTTTCGATCTTTACAGCCTTTTTCTGAGGGTTGGTCAAGTGGAGCAATCATATTTGGGTTCCATGCATCACAGGGTGCTCATCAAAATTTGGCTGGTAATCGTCTCTGTTGTCAAAACCCTATACTAACTTTATTTAGAGATCCACCTTCCTCATGTTCCGCTGGTCCAGTAGGTGACGATTTATATCATTGGCAGGCATCCATCATGGGTCCTCCAGATTCCCCATATGCCGGTGGTGTTTTCTTCTTATCCATCCACTTCCCAACAGACTACCCATTCAAGCCACCTAAGATTGCTTTCACTACCAAGATCTACCACCCAAATATCAACGGAAACGGTAACATTTGTTTGGACATTTTGAAAGACCAATGGTCCCCAGCATTAACTATTTCAAAGGTGTTACTATCCATCTGTTCCCTTTTAACTGACGCTAATCCAGATGATCCATTGGTACCTGAAATAGCCCACATATACAAGCAAGATAGAGCAAAGTATGAAGCTACTGCCAAGGAATGGACCAAAAAGTATGCTATTTAATCTAATTAGACGACTTACTTTATATCTTGGTATATTCCACCATGAAATGAACAGAAAAGTTTCGTACTTCTGAGCGCATAACTTATCCCTTATCTTCTATTGAAAGTGTTTCGGTGCACAACTTTCATTTCGTATGTGTTTGAATATCAAATACGATTTGAGCCGCTTCATCTTGCAGCTAATTTCCTCTTTCGAACTATTAGATATAGAGTCAGTATATAGTTGTTTATTTGCTAATGTGATAGCTGTCAGGTAGCAACAAGCTAGTGACAATATTCCAATATCTTTTGCTCTGAAGACTACCGCGTCAAAAATTCATCTATAGTCCTACAAATGCACCGCACTTGATTTCTATATCATTCGCGTGAACGGTTTAAATACTACAACCTCGCTTTGTTTATCTCGTTGCATACCAAACAGATGAAAACTTTGGCTGGCTTGTCCAGAACCGTGGTCTGTAATTCGTAGTATCTCTATGTCCTTTTTTTGTACTTAGCTTTTCAATTCTCCGGATTGTATCTTCTAGTAGTCGACCCCAGCTTTGAAGCAGAACAGAACAAAAATTTGGTACGAAAAACTAAAGGCTGTAACAAAAAATCCAGCGACAGGCCAACGTTACGTCAACTCTACAATCAATCACAATATCAGTCTCATTGCTGAGAAACCAGAACTCGGTCTGACTCAGTAATACTATCCGATTTGTTACAACGGTTGAAGTATTTGATTGAGGCTTGAGACATAACACTAGCGATTGAAATTTATTAGGCATCAATCAAAACCGTGAATTATACACCAAAGCTAAGGACCTGGCACGAATAATCGAGTACTATATCATAACAAACATCAGCCTCCTGTTCAATCAAGCAAATTTAGCATTATCATGAACAAGCTTTCAGCATTCGAGTTCAATAACACTCAAAAGCTATTTGAATTGGCAAAGAAGTTGAACAAATCCAAGTTTTTCCAATCCTTTTTGAACGAAGCACAATGCAAAATACTAAACTATCTTATCGAATTGGATAATTTCACTATATGGTACAATTTTCTTGAAGGTAACTGCAGTGTTAAGTTTTTGAATGATGTCAATGATGAGAAGGACCCTGAAGATGCTGGAAAAGTAGAGTCTAATGAGAATGATGATACAAGTGAAACCAAAGAGAAGTCTGAAGACGTTGAAAAAGATCAGGATATCGCTGATTCAAATGAATCTCAAGAAGAGAGTGATAAACCAGAAAAGCCAGAGCCTAAAATTAACGACCTCCGTTTCGAAGAAGGACCAAAAATGATAAAAATGTTAGCATTGCACATCAGATATTTACTATGGGAAAAGGCCATCGACTTTTATTACAACTCGAAAGATTTAGATGTTTCAACAAACAATTTTGATGAAATAAGTGATGATTTTGAACTAATAGACTCGTTAGACAAGTCTAATGACGACGACGCGACTACTGGCCAAGAAAAGACAGAGCCAGAGAAGCCAATTGTGAGACAAGAGGAAGATGATTATGATGATGACGAAGAAGAAGATGATGAAGAAAAGGAAAAAACTAGTAAAGTAGACGTGTCAGATAAGAACGAATCAAAGTCCACAGCCGAGGTGAATGATGAGAACCAGGTTATCTTGGAAGTGCCTTTGTCCCTTTTAAGACAACGCGAAATTGAACAAGATCCCAACACGTCAACGACGATGTCGGTCCCACCTGAATCGGAGAAAAATGAAACTCCAAGTCTTACAGGAGATTCTTTGAAAGATCAGACTCCAATCCCCCCTTCAACTTCACAACCAGTTGAAGACCAGGAAAATATTATAAGAGAATTCAACAAAGTCTACCATAATTTCGAGTACGATCGTGAAACCTTAATCAAGAGAAGAAAGCTAGAGAAATCGGACCTAAAGCTCAAAAAAATTGATGAGTCAAAAAATCAAGAGACCTCCCAAAATGGAGACAGCGGGAATTCAAATGGTATTGATTCGAATTCGTCCAGCAACATAGGTATAAGTATCGGCTCAGGTAGCACGTCATTGCAACATTTGCTTAGCACAATTCAACAAAAGAGAGACGATGTTCCATTGAATGACTTTGAATTGAGGAGCTTATTCATGGATGTGAGAAAGAACCGTGGAAAGTGGGCCAATGATGACAGAGTTGGACAAGAAGAATTGTATGAAGCATGTGAGAAAGTTATCTTAGAGCTCAGAGGATATACAGAACATTCCACGCCTTTTTTGAATAAGGTTTCCAAGAGAGAAGCACCCAATTATGGTCTCATCATCAAGAAGCCCATGGATTTAAATACAGTGATGAAAAAGTTGAAGGCTTTATCGTACAATTCCAAGCAAGAATTTATTGACGACGTCAACCTCATATGGTCTAACTGCTTAACTTATAATGCTGATCCAAAACACTTTATACGATCCCACGCAATAGCAATGCAGGAGAAAACAGCAAAGCTTGCTGCTACCATACCCAATATAACCATCAGAAATAGAGCTGATATTGAGATGGAGGAAGAAGAAACAGAACAAAGACCTGCTACACCACTGTCAGGAGGAGGAGGTAAAGGTGTGAAGAAAGGTAGAAAGAGAACCAGACAAGATCAAGTCAAGACTGAAATTGAGATAGACTCTCCTATAAGCAGAGCAGCTTCGGTATTAGCTTCGCCTGAAACGAAAGCAGCTGCATCGGAAACCCCAGCCGTCGAAAATGGCAGCGCATCGGTAGAAGAGGAAGAAGAAGAAGAGGGAGAGGAGGAGGAAGCTGATAATGAAGAACCCAATGCCATTCTGGAAGATGAAGAGGAAGAGTTTGATCCGGAATTACAAGCTTGGAGATCCATAACTGCCAAGTCAAGAGCTAACTACTGTGCTCAACGATCTGAATTATTTGATGAGAATTCACATTTAAGATTTGATGCCAATGCAATTCTCCGGCTCCCCGGTCACATGCGAGACTTCAATCGATATCTCGATAACAAGGAAATCATAAGCAAAAACACTAACTTGTTGGAAAGTACGGAACCATATCTTCTAGAATATGACATAGCAGGAGGAATTCCTGGGTTCAAGTACAAAGGTATCGACAAAGAACAAGAAGAAAAGAGAGAAGAAAAATTGGTAGATATTTATTTGCAGCAAGTTGATGGTGATGCATCCAAAATTAAGTCAGGATTTGTCCTACCTACTACTAGTGGATTGAATAAGATCTATTTTGAAAATATCGCTGAAATGCAAGAGATCAAGAAAATTTGTTTCAAAATATCGTTGATTCGTCAAATGCAAACTCAGCAGTTTGTGCATCATACCCAGATGAAACAACCAGAGATTGAGACATTAAGGGAAGTTGATGTTGACTCCACTTCCAAATTGCCAAATCATGATATTCATGACGAGGACGTTCAATTTGCAGTATTGAGAAGAAATGTGGCCAAGATTGCCATGCAAACCGGATTTGAAACTACCCAACCTACTGCAATCAACAGTTTGGCGCAAATTGCCGAACGATACATGGGGAACTTAGCGAAATCATTAAAATTACACACAGAGTCAACATCAGCCAATAAATTGAGCACCAGGGAAATTGTACTATTATCGTTATTGGAAAATGGTGTTGACAAGCCTGATGATTTGTATACGTATGTTCAAGAAAAGGTCATAAAACAACAAGGCAAGTTAAAAGACTTGAGATCTAAATTAGCCAACTTTTTGAAGGACTTATTGAGACCAGGATTAGAGAATTTTAACGAACGAAGCTTTGATGACAATAGTGAGCAGTTCATGACGGGAGATTTTTCGAACGATATTGGTGACGATTTCTTTGGATTCAAGCAGTTGGGATTGGACAAAG
This sequence comes from Suhomyces sp. yHKS641, assembly GCA_030705105.1. Lineage (NCBI taxonomy): Eukaryota > Fungi > Ascomycota > Pichiomycetes > Serinales > Debaryomycetaceae > Suhomyces > Suhomyces sp. yHKS641. Next base: position 137,961 of record JANIWR010000017.1, on the reverse strand, counting down.
AGTTCAAAATGTTGAGTACCTCTATTCCGATTTATTTATTGCATTCTCGGCTTCACAATTCTTATAGCAACACAGGTAATTCCAGCAAGAGAAATAAGTATGAGGATTTGGATGCCTATGTTAATGTCGACCTTGTTGCGAATAAGATTGACCAGCAGATTGGATTACTCAAGCCATTCTACAATAAGTTATACGAGAAGTCCAAAGCTCACTTCATCAAGATGCAAAAGAAGAAAGGTGAATCCACTGAACTACCAGAAAATAACTCTTTGGTCTTGATTGAGGATGAAGAGTTGCCTCAGAAACAAAGAAATATTAGACCAAGGTTACCACCTACAGGAAAGATATCAGGTGTCAAGAAAAAGGTTATCGCAAATGCATTTTTCTTACCAGATGAAGTTGATGAGCAAGAAGTTGGCGACAATCTGACCATTGGGACCTCCAATGACTACGTAAAACGCGAAATTTCAGACAAGTCCAAACCAGTTACCAAAAGTCCCAAAAAATCCCAAGTCAAGTTGGAGTCTTGAGGTTCTTGAAAACCTGTATAACAAACCAACTAGCTAGTACCCATCAGTTTATAGATTTTCTGTATCATATTGTACACCTACCTTGCAGTTGCAGTTGCAGTCGCAATTGCTTTCATAAAGATCGATTTCAAGCTTGCGCGACAACGTGACATATTATTAGCTCTGAATAGACCAAGTATACTTTGCAAATTATACATGAACACCTCCCCAATATAATAGAACATATAGTGACAAGTGACAAATGTGGTAAACATTATGAATATAAACGATACGACCAAACCAGAAAGAATAGAAATTAAGACTAAACTATCTAAATTACCTAAAGATGAGATCATCAAAAGAGATTTATTTGGCAGATCGATCCTTCACTTGGTCATTTTAACCCACAAGGTCGAATTGTTAAAGGGGTTATTGATGAACCACCATGTCAAGACCATCCTAAACGTTTGTGACTACGAAAATGGTTGGAACTGCATGCATTATATCATTTTCTATAAGCGTGTTACATGTTATCAAGTATTACTCGAGCACTTTCGAAGTTCCAGTGCTAAACAGAACCTGAACTTGTTAAACAATGCATCTTTACTTGAACTTTTGAAAACAAAAGATCGTGCTGGTGTGACTCCCTTTCAGCTACTAGATAATGACTTCAAAGACCTAATCTGGATTCCCGAATACATCAATGAAAAGAATGAATACCATATTTCATATAGATTTCAGAGCAACGAAACGCCACCCAAGTCATCCTCAGACTCCGAACCCCAAGAAGTGAACCGTCCATCTATAAAATCTCCCCAAGTGCCGTGGAACTCAATACGTGGTGGAAGCGAAATCTATATGTTGGGCTCTAATACTAGCAATCATTTGGGGTTTGAAGATTCTAATGATAGATCGTTACCGTCCAAATTGTCCCATATCCCTTTCAAGGAAAAGCAGCATACTTCCATACAAGATGAGTTTAAAAAGCCAAGATTCAAGAAAATTTTAATCTCCAAATACCACTCGTTGATTTTGACTGCTGATGGCTCTCTTTATTCTTGTGGTAAGGGTTCAAGAGGAAGGTTGGGGCATTCCAATCTTCGAGACTGTTTCAAGTTTGAAAAGATACCCTTGGAATCTTCTGTAAAATTGATATCCATACATAACAACCATTCGGTCGCGGTTACTTTCAGTAATCAGGTGTACACTTGGGGGCTAAACAACTTTGATCAGTTGGGTTACGAATCTCAAAGAAGAATACCGACAAAGGGGTTTGTGGAATTCTTTGAGCTGACTCCCACTATAATAGGAGGTGATTTGAGAAAGAACCTGAAGAAGATAATCGGAGTTTCCACTTCAAAAATTCATTCAGTTGTGTATACGGCAAATGAATTGTATTTCTGGGGTCTTAATATTGGTCAAATGGGTATTTCAAGTACATTTCAGCCAATTGAATTCAGGCTCAACGACAAAGTATACAAAGGAGAAATACAGTCTAGTCCCAAATCAGTTTCTATGAGAGACAATATCAAACTCATTGAAACCTGTGAACTTTGCACATTTATTGTTACAGATAAAAATGATATTCACGCGTACCACCAATTTCATCATTACAAACTACCCAAGATTCCCGTGAAAGGGTCCAGTGACAAAGATTTTGATCTTTTCAAACCTACTCGATTAACAAAAGCCATTCTGATTAGCAAAATTGTAGCCAAAAATCCCGAGAATTGTACAATTTTATTGGACAATGGAAATGTCATGACGTTCTCGTTCAACCCTGACGATTACAAATCCACTAAGTACTCGTTTGTATGGAAGGCATATGATCAGGATATGGTTGTCACAGACATCGATGCTTCTTACGATGGTTCTATCATTTTGAGTACTAGAAATGGTTCAGTATTTGTTAAAACAAATCAATCCAATCAAAGAAAGAAATCAATGTCAGAGACATCCTTGCCTATTGCTATTACAAAGAACAAATTCAAAAAGATTGAAAACGTTAATAAAGTTGTGCGTGTATCATGTGATGCCAGCTTTTCATCATTTGGGTTTATCAGAGATGATATTGATTTGCTACCTTTGAAATTACAAAAAAACGATTTTATCAACGATTTATCATATTTGAGTTGCATTAACGAGACCGATTTGTGCAGGAAGCAGGACCAAACGTTGACGTTAGATCACAATTATAGCACTTACTTGAGCAGCTTTTTTTATCCCGATAACAATCAACTTAGATCAGACGAAATAGCCGAAGAAGTGGCCGAAGATGAGAGTAACGAAAATCAAGTAACTGACTTATTGTTGACAAAACACAATCACAAGTATGATCATCACAACAGAAGACCAAAAACCACTAATACGTACGATTTACACAGCCAACAAGAATACTCCTTTCTAAACCGTGAAAGCTTTCAACAAAAGTATTCCAGAAGTAATGAGCAAAAGGATCGAGACTTTGATTGCACGATTACTTTCAGCAAACACCCCGAACTAGCGATTAGAGCTCATAAGGACGTTTTAATGAAGAGGTCGGCAGCCTTGAAAAGAATATTTGATGAAACCAATTCCGATGATTTGTTTGTTTCCGACAATTTTGAAGCCAAGCTCGATCCAGAAAACTCTGTTTTTGAGATTAAAAGCTCATTTCAGGTGATATCGATCGTAATATTTGTACATTTCATATATTGCAGTGAAACAATGGAGCTTACTGATGACGTCTTATGTCTGTTAGATTTACCTTCGACAATTCTGCAACAAGATATGGTAAAGTTCAAGCGAAAAGTGACTCTCGAAGTTGATAAATTAAAGATCATGTTCGACGTATTCGATATCAAAACCAGAGCAGGTGGGCTCTCTCAGTTGACCAGTTTGTTTACTGATTTAGCGACGGAAAACTTCGGAGATGTGACTGTCAAGTTGAGGGATGGGGAAATTAGATGTCACTCATTTATGTTGAAAACAAGATCTGCTTACTTTGAGACTTTGCTCTCTGACAGATGGGATAATGATGGTTTCGAGTTTCTTGACTTCACAGATGTTAGACTGTCAACGTTCAAAGCAATTTTGAGGCACATCTATGGTGGTCCCATTGAGAAAGTTTTGGATTTTGGATATCTGTTCAATGATAGCGAAGAGTACATCAATGAATTACTTGAATTAATTGAAGTCTCTGACGAATTATTACTATTCCAGTTAAAGGCTTTATGTCAGGTCCCATTAAGTGATATGATTAATCTCGATAATGTTCTTATTCTATTAGCTCATGCTGATAATTTGTCAGCTCAAAAGTTATTCATGAATTGTTGTTGGTACATTTATAATGATTTGGAAATATTGTTATTCGATTCTAGCTTCACGGAATTATCGATTGAGTTGATGAAAGCTTTGGAAGCTCAAATTATTTATTTCCAGAATTGTAAGCTGATTGATTTCTTGGACGACTGCGGAACTCTTAATCAAAAGATGCTCATCAATTGGTTCCAGAATGATGCTGATAATTTAATTGATAAGTTTTTGAACAACACTTGTGAGTATAACGAAATCTTTATCAGCGATCGTAAAGGATACCTTGGATTTGAGCCTTTAATCGACGCGAAGTATGAGCAGGTAAAGGAGGTTAAGAAAAAGAGAGATAGGAAGAATTCGAGGAAGAGCTCCACCATCAATAATGATATAGTCGATTTCAGAAACAGTATTGTTGCTCGGGAAAAAGAAAATTATGTACACTCGCCTGTCGTCGAAGATAGATCTTTTGAAGAGTTTGAAGTTGTACAAAAAGGGGGTCGTCGCAAATCAAAGTCATATAATGCTTTTCCTGCTGCTTCAAATACTAGTAGCCGTCAACTATCAGCCAGCTCCTCGACATCGTCACTAGTTTCATCTAACGCATCAACGTCGTGGGCAAGTACCCCAGGTAGTCTTAGGGGATCATCTCCTCCGCACGAAAACACTTCGAATGGTTCACAGTTCCCTTCATTGCAAAGTGCTAGAAAACAAGAATTAACGAATACCTCTGTGCCAGCATCAAATATAACTCCACTTCTCAATTGGGCTTCGAAATCTTCGGGTAGTTCGATATTCAAAGAGACGAAGAGAGTCTCACCTCCAAGGGCTAATATTGAAAGAGAGATCCCTGCATTTGGTAAAAAAAATGGAGCGGTCAATTCGAAGGTGAAAATCGGGCCAATTATCAAGTTGTCTCAAAAAGAGAGAAAGAAGAGGTTGGCATTAGAACAATTGGAAGATAACGTTGGGCCTATTGATAACGTTGCTGTTACTGTCAATCCATGGGCACCAGTAAGCACTACCAATTCTGTTGAAGTACCAGAAGATCTATCAAGTTTACCAGTACTTGAAAGCAGTAGCAGTCAAAGAAAGAGTTCATTAAAGACCAAAGTAGAAGAACCTGTAACTGCAAGAAAAATTCTGGTCAATAGCGCCTATATCACAAGCAGCAGTTCCGAAGAGGTTGTTAGAGCCCCAGCCCCATCATTAACAGAGATCATGATCGAAGAATCTCTCAAAATCGAGAGAGCTAAGCTTGAAGAACAGGAACGGAAAACCTTGGCAGAAATTCAACAGGAGCAGGAATTTGCCAGATGGTGGGCTGAAGAGACTGCAAGGGTTCAAAAGAGTATGGGATTACTGCAAGCACAGTCACCAACATCAAAACAAAACGCCGGTGATCAGAAGACAAGTACAATCAGAAAGAAAAAATTCAATGCAAAGGATTTTAAAAGGTCGAAGGACAATCAAGATATCAACGAAGCAACTACGAAACTGAAACCCAACGGTAACAACACATCTAAATCCAAAAATGTAAAAAGAAAGCCTAAGGATAAGGCTAATCCTCAGATACCCAGTTCACTAGAAACTTAATATATACACGAATAAAAATCTCGAAATATATACTTATATTGAACCATTGCAATTCCTACCCGAGGACAATATTGCGCAAGTAATGCACTATGGGGTTTTATCTTCAATACGCCAAATATTCAGTCAAAAATGCCTTTTCTTATAAATTCGTAAACTTGTCATGGTAATTAAGGTCGGGAGAGAGAATCAATTTCCGAGATCTAGAAATCTATATCTTCAGGAAACCAGCCATATTCTTCTAGATCCACTTTATGAGCGTCCAGAACAGTAACGTTTTCACTTTTCAATTTTTTAGCTTGTTCATACTCTGCAGTGGACTTAGCTCTTTTTGAAATTACCCCAGAACTCAGTAGAACACGCCACCAAGGAAGTGACTCTTTAGAATACAGAAGTTCGCCTTCGGATTTTAGAATATCGACAATCGCCTCTAGATGTTTGAGGGAGAATCCTACTTGTCTGGAGTTTTCCGGTCTCCCCAAAAGATAGGCGATATGACCTGACTCGTTAGTGACTATAAATCATAAGGCGATAACAAAGGTAGACTTACCATAACTAGTTACTTTACCAAAAGGAATCTGAGCTACAGCCAAGTAGACGGAATGATGGAACAGTTTACTCTCATCTGTTAGCCTCATTATGGTCAAGTATCCGATTTGCCCACTAACAAATTTGAAAATGAGGCTCGGGTGTGGATGATGTTAACTACAGGAATAGATTTTAAATATATATCACTTTATTACTATCTAATGTACAAACGTTCTAGGGGTATACAGTATCCATCTAGGCAGATACGAGAACTAAAACAATATACTAGCTAGTTAACTTATAAAGCCAATAAAGCGGCACCAGCCAAAGCAGCGGCACCGGCACCAGCGTACTTAACGTTAGCAGCACCTTCGTAAGTAGAGATGGCAGCGGTGGAGTTAGCTGGAGCGGAGGTGGAGTGAGCTGGGCAGTCAGTGACGGTGGAAGCACAGTCAGTGATGGTGACCAAGGTGGATTCGGATTCAGTCTCAGTGACAGTGGCGGCAATAGCGGCGGCGGCGAAGAAGGCGATGGTAGTGAATTGCATTATAAACGAGGGACTAAGTTGGAAGATCTGTTGATGATGGAAAAAAAGTTTCGATGACTAGAAAAATCGGTAGATATTTATACAATTTAGGACTGATATCGTTCGCCGTTATTCCAATAGTTGCAACCAAAAATTGCACTCTCTCGCAATCTCGGGATCCAATCAAAGTCAGATTCTGAAAAAATCGCGCCATTTACAAAATAAAAACATTTAACAATAGCAATGATAAAATTTTAAGGCCCGCCTTATACTAAAATGGTGTCACACTTACTCGATTTGGAAAGATCAAGGCTACAAAGCGGCCGTTCGAGGCAGCTTGAGATATGCGACTTTTGAGCACCGCTAAAATATTTACTTCTCCATACAAAATATTAGCTCGGGCCATCTCATTTAGGTAATTTCAGAAGAACGGATTCCACTTGCCGCAAATCGAATCTTTAGGTTATGATAAGGTTCTGGAACTAAAGGAGTACAGTGAGCGATAGGAAATTAGTCGAAACACTATTGCAGTCGGTGGAGTAATAGTGTCAAACCGAAAGGACTTAGGAGCTACAAACGGTTTCATTTGTTGTGAGCTTTGTTACGTCTGCACAATCAAGTTATAGCCACTTGCATTATTAGATTAACTAATTTGAACTACTCTAAACCTAGTTTCAGGAAAAAATGTTTAGACCCCGCTCTGATATCTTCGATAAACAAGTGTAAGAGTGATACACTTGAAATCATAGTGGAGATTGCATACTGGATTCACCATGAAGATTTACAGTAGTTGTGTACTGAAATGCAAATCCCCATTTTTTCCAGATTTTGTAAAAAAATAAGCAAATTGAGCATTAACCCCAAAATATTGTACATGAGTAAGAGAACAATACAGTCAAAATGAGTAATCATTTAGCTCAATCTAGCATATTGAGGAGAATATCAAAGTCAGCAGATAGTACCATGATGGCATTACATCTAGCCAGACTCATCGCCTCATACTAAGGTGAGAGAGTTGCATCTCGCTCTTGGTCATTAATTTTTATTAACGAATTGTTGTAGCACGTATGACTCGGAATGGCACTATGGAACGCCGGCGCTTTATATCCGCTTGATGGCTTCTACGGAGTAATGGTGGTAGCAAACGTGAACCTGCACCACTACACAGAAAATACTTGTGCTTTAAATGTAAACACTATAGAGCAAATTTACGAAATACCTTGATCGCGGGTGACCTTGGTGTTATCGTTGCACTGTTGATTCTACACAGTACATAACCTGAATATTGCCAAGCTTACATGGCTCGTCAAAGTTGACAGGTGACACCCACGATGTCAACTATGCCAACAGCAACTATGTTGCCCAGACCAGTCTAGCCCCGCTGTTGATCGCCTCGGCAACACCCGCGATAGTCCTATCCCCACACTGGGCACATAACCTGTAAACGCGCTTCTCGAGATGTCTCTCCGAAACAGCTGTTTAGAATCTACAATACCCGGTGAAAAGGATACTTGCTAGCATACGAAGCCTTATCAAAAACATGATTTGTTGACCAGATGTGCAATTTACTTTGTTTGAATTTCTTTATGTGTTTCAAGAAGAAATTAAAAGATAGCGATAGTCTAATTAGGACAGTAGATATGATTCCGTATTTACATTACCTTCTTACTACTTACCAACTATTTTGAGGTGCAGTTGCAGTTGTAGTTGCAGTTGCAGTTGTAGTTGCAGTTGCAGTTGTAGTTGCAGTTGCAGTTGCACCTGCGTCTCCAGTTTCTTCTATTCTCCTTCCATTCGCCATGGGGGTCGATGTAATTATCGCGGTATTGAGTGATTCGTATACTTTTTGCATTTCGCGATAGTAATCGATCAATAGCCTGAACCGCAACTCAAGAAGTTCGCCCTCGCTCTCGCGGGTATTTTCGTTGTTATTGTCCTCTCCATTGTTGTTGTCGTCGCCCTGATTTTCATCGGTATTTTCGTTATTGTTTTCCCCAGTATCTTCGGCTTCTTCTCTATTTTGATTTTCTTGCACTTTGGATTCGAGTACGATCCGCATTCTCTCATAATTCAAAGCTTCCGGTAATTCGAATGCTGGGGTATACTGCTCATTATACCTTTCAGTTAAAGTTTCTACCAAATCGACGAAAAGACGGACCTTTCGTTGCAAATCTTCTATTTCTGTTGATTTACGCTTCTCCAACTCTTCTTGGATTTGAGAGTCAACACTTGGAACTATAGCCAACCCACACAACAAAACATCTTTCCATGCATTGTATGCGCCTTCTGATATGTTGTTCCACCACCGGGATGAAATGCTAGCTCCTTGATTTTCCAAAAGAAGATCGTAATCTCTGGTTCGACTCACAGCTACTGTAATCAACTCATTCTTTATAGATACGACTAGGCCAGTGGTGGAACCACTAGTGAATCTGAGAACCTTAGCAAAACCCAAGGCTACTCTTGCAACGAGGGGTCTTGTCTGAGGATCATTGCCGTCATTACTGACATTAAACTGCTCCTCAATTCTAGCCGCAACTTCTCCCCCAGCGAAGAATAAGAGGTAAACCTGTGAGATAAGCAATCCATACAATAAAATAGGTTTCCATAATTGTGCTGGAATGTGAATGCCTAATATGTTCACTATGACCAAACCTTTGAGAATGAACAATATTGCCCGGGTTCCAATTGCTTCATGTCTGCCAAATAACTGATTTATTATTCTAAACAAAACAACCATTCCTCCTTCAGAAGGTCTGAAATGCGTAGTATGGTTATCTGCTGGCAAGTTAGCGGCCGCCTGACCAGTGACGGGAGCAGTTGGTGTAGGAGTTGGGGTTCTCTGACTGGTACTACCAGAAGCTTCGTTATACATCATCACTTGTACTTGTTGGATCAACGGGTCTCCATTGGGTAATCTGAATGTGCGGTGTAACTTGGCAGCACCTGATGGACTCAATAATAAATACGGAGAATGGTTCCCTTTATCAACTATTATGCATTGTGAAGTATTGAGGACCACCGTTTTAATGTCGTCGCCGATTTTCAAGGTGAACTCGTAATCCAATGTCGAAAGATCAGATTGGTCGACCAATAGTTCACGAGGAGATCCATCCACACTAGTATCTGAGTTTGGGCGTATTCTTTCGAATGATTCACCTGTCAAGTTCCATTCTAAACCATCTTCTATCACAATTCTTGTGGGTTCTATTGGCAATATATCTTGAGATTCATGTGGTGTGTTTTGTGACCTAGTGGCTCTAGGAGGCGCTGAAGTAGGAGAGAATTCAAGCCTATCAGATGCGGCCAAATCATTGAGGAAGTCTCTGCTTAAGATTCCATTATTGCCACTTAAGCTTTCACTGATTTCTAGTTGGATCCTAACAGGTTGATTAAGCCCCTCGTAATCTAAGCCCAAAGCATGCAAAATAGTTGAATCGTCTTGAAGAATTGGAGTTCCTTGATAGCTGAGCTTTATTTGTTCTTCAAACGTCCTGGTAACTCTGAAAAAGTCAGCTTTCTCTTGGATCTGGGCTTTTAGTTCACGAACAGTTGTAAATTTATTTACTTCAAACATGCTGTTTTCTTCCTGTAAACTTGGGACACTCGATTCTATTAAGATATGGAATCTTTTGGTGACCTGGGGTGGGGGAGATGCTGGAGTAGGCGGGAGTATTGAAGCCTTTATGTTTACTGATACTTTTGGTGGGACGTCCAATTTGAGTATTTGAGATAAATTAAGATCATCGTTTTCGTACAACTCCTCCCCGGAGTTCACATGTAGTCTTATAGAATCTTTAGTAGCATTGTTATAGTTTTCCAACACATAATCTTTGATACTTCCAACTGTGCATTCCAAAGACTCTCTCCTTCTTATGGTACGTTCTACATTATTGTCGTCCTGCCACAGAATAATTGTATCAAACAATTCAACTACTGGATCTCTTCGAGGGATTGCCGGACTATTGAATAACGTATAATCTATTAGAAGCTCAAACTTGTCAGTCACAGGATCCTGGGGCACTTCTTGAGTTTGTAATAAGTCATGCAACGTCTTACTCTCACTAGCAGGAGTACCTTCGTATATTATCTTTGTGAAAAAGGGGTTGAGCGCACAATCAGGGGAGTTTACCCAAATCAGATGCTTGATATCGTTAATATTATGCTCAAGTGTCACATTGATCGGGTAGGTCTCCTGAGGAAGTATAGTGGTTGTATTCTCATGGTGATTGATCTGCCTTACGGAAAATACTATTTGGAACGGAGTATTCATCTCTGAGACAATTCAGGGCCTAAAACTGCTCAGATCTCAAAAATATACCCGAGTATTCGTTGTATTTCTCTGGCTGGGCTTGCGTCAGATTGATTACGTTGCCTCAATTAACCGGATTAGTTGTCGAAATTGTCACGTGACACGCTAGTTATGTGTATTTACAAGTTTTTCTACTTTATGTACAGAGTAGAGTAGCACGGTTGGTTTTCCCTATGAATATTATTTCTTGATGGCATGGTATCTCTTACCTCTGAAGGCAAAAATCTTGCTGTTACTGTTGAAAGTTTCCGTAGGGTTGATATCTACCAAATCAAGTTTGGTGCATGCGAATAAATTCTCTGATTGATTCATCAATACATCCATCTCGTCGTATAATTCATGGTTTTCTAACCAGTCGATTTCTCTTTTGATATCTTTGTCGTGGTAACCAGTGAGGTAGATTGCACACTTGGATTCTAATAAACCTTTTAATGCCTTGTTCCAATGGATGGAGTCGGCGGTGGTAAAACCGGGATGGAACAAGTAGAAGACGTCCAAGTAAGGGTCAAATGGGAAAAGATCACCCATATCGTAGAGCTCGTGGAAGTATTTGGTGTGGTAATGAAGGGTGATCTGTTCATCGAATCTCTTTACTAATGCACGTCCATGAGGTTCATCAGTTGGGCCAAACGATCTTGTTTCTCTGTCGAAGTAAGCCTCGGGACCAATCAAATGAATCTCGAATTTTGTGTTGGGAAACAAGTATCCGAACTGCTTCCAGACATATCCTGGTAACATTGATTCCATTTTGGCACCAACGATAAAAATACGCATTGGTCTTTCTTTGAATGTTACAGCCGAATCGGATTTGGTATAAGGAGGATACAATGTGTATCTTAATGCTGCTAAGGATCTCAAACCTTCAATAGTTATGGGCCCCTTTGGAGCGACTCCATATGGTGAAAGTTTGTGCAAAGTGGCAGCAATGGTGATTGGATAAGTCAAGACTTTGGTAGCAGCAGCCAAGTTGAATTCGGTGTTCATTGGAGTAAAATCTCTAGTGTAGAAAAAAGTGTCCCAGCTTGTTAAGTTGGTGGTGTAGTCTTTTGGTTGTTCACCGGGGAAAAGAAACTCGTCGAACTTACGACCCGACCTGATATCATGTTCGTAAAGATTCACCTTCTTCAAATTTATGTATTTCTTGTTAGCATGATAATCTTCGTCATTTTTCCAGGCTTCTTCGTTGTGATGTGTAGGGATCCCTGAGTGGGGACAGACAAAATCAACTGGTTTTTTGGTGACTGGGCAGAGTGCTTTGGTTCTAATGAATGCTGCACGGGTACGTATATCTTCATAAGGTGACTCGTCCCACTTATATAAAGGTCTTTCAACTTCCTTGGCGTCAGGATTATCTAAGGCTAACAACTTCCAAAGAAAGGAGAACTGTCTGGTTTGAATCGATGAAGGCAAGGTCAAAGCATTTTTGGAGATATGAGGCACTAACATTGTGATGATGTCTCAATATTTCACTGTGAATTACTAAACGATCTAGTCACTCAAAAATTCTTTTTTTCCGGATTTTTTTTGTGTCTATATTCAATCAAGTATTTTCGGTACTGAAATGATCACTCTCAACAATTAATATGTTTCGAACGTCTTATTTATCACTAACACTGGCCTGGTATGATAACACTATCAAATCGAAACTACTTTTTTTTCGTGGTGCTATTCTCAAAATTACACGTGCCCAAGCAACTGCGCGTAATTACTAAGTTCATTAAAGTATGTACTATAACTCATCATGGATTATATCTATCGGATCTTGCTCGATTTCTATATCAGGGGTATTGAGAAACTCTAGGAACATGTTCAAGTTCTCTTCGTCATGTAATCGCAACTCGGCTGCGATTTTATCAATAATTTCGTTTCTGGCCAGATCACCATCTGAAGTAGTACGGGGCCCTGAGCCACTTTCTGTTTTAGTTTCAAAAACTGTGACTGTATCAGCTGTACCATCAGTATCACTTGATACTGGTGATTGTCGGTAAAACAACTCGAAATTATACTGGTAGTTCGGAGCTTCGAATTTTGGCATTTCGACCAAGTCCCCGTCTTGATCTATCATGGTTTCAACATCAATTATTTGGAAATCCAACCTTTTCGACTTATCTTTTCCATCTCTAAACACTCTCACATAGTAAATGAGATTTCCGTAGAAGTCAAAGAGTTCGTACCATACGATAAATGAGTCTGTCCAGCTCAATGGCGTGACAACGGTATCCGATATAAATACTGGCGACGGGAATTTTCTTTCGAGCACAGTATTGAACGTATGTCCTACCCTTTCCAACATGTCAGAAGGTTTGCCAAGCTCCCCACTATATACTAACAAGTTTTTGTCAGTCCACGTTGGTCCGGTAATCTCTATGTCACTCACAAATTTAGGTTGAGCCAAATAGAATCCCGATCCTAGCGGTCCTAAATGATAATCTGCAAGGTTTATTTTGTAATCTTTAGAAGCCAAAAATAAATCTCTTTGCTTGAATTTTTCATGATAGCTGTAAAAATCCTCCAATTGAAGTTCTTTTTGGGGGGATTCGGTATTCTTGATGTCGACGGCTTTACATACAATATCAACCACCTGCTCTTCCACATCTTTGGGCTTGAATTCTTCTATTTGACATAATTTCGGAACGTGGATTATGACTTGGTACGTGCAAGTTTTAGGCTCTTGAACATCCAAGATTTCAGGAACTGACATTCGGTTAGGATCACATTTATACAACACTTCGATAGATCTAGGCTCCTGGGTCAAGTCGCATGTTCCTCCATCGCTCAATGTATGCTGAATGTACTGCTTGCTAGAATACTGTAAGGCGGAACCAGTATCGGAAAGTTGATCAACAACATCTTCATCAAGCAGAAAATCCGATTCGTTCAACGTGGTATCAAGGCCCTCGGCTTGATTTTTTATCTTTACTTCATTCTTTGGTGCACCTTTGAATCGTCCCAATACGAATATGAAATCGGGGTTTTCGGGTTTATGCTCTTGTGTATCGAGAAAGAGCTTTTTGTTCTCATGGAATTGTATAACCTTATCCATGAAACAGTATGCAAATGTCCAGTATCCTCCGTTCAATCCAATTGCATACAAGCAATGGCTTTTGGAAAACGATTCATTTATCAATTCAACTGCTCTATGAATAATTTCTTCTTGGGTGGCATTTTTTGCGCCGCTGGGTATGGATTCTTCGCGATGGTGATCCAGCAATGCTGAAATATTTGATGGTGGTAAATGACACAAGTACTTTTCTCGGTCATGGCCTCGATCTATATTAATTATTTCAAATGATCCATCAGTAGTTTGTAGTTGAACAAAATCTTCGGCAACGCCCAATGGTATATCTGAATTTTCGTATTTAACTCGGTATTTGGGTAGCGCATCCTCTTCACAAATCGCTAGGCCTATAAATGCCCAGACCAAGATCAATGGTACACATTTCATCTCTGTTTCCCAGGTAGTATATGGAGTGATGCTGTGAAAGTGCCAGATATCACGATATACGCGGGTGGACGCACGACCCAATATCGCGCTAGCTCCAAACTTGAGCACGATATTGCCAGACATTATGCAAGTGGGAAACACTTGCTGAAGAGGCAACAGATCTATATATCTAATCAGACCTTCGTATTCAAAACATCATACACTAGAGTCTTCTTTTATTCTAGCGTCAACATGTCGGAAATATCAGCAGTGTCAGGTCTTACTACTCCTCAACTAAATGGGGGAGAAATCGCTCATGACTTAAAAATAAACAACCATACAGACTCCAAATCCGAGACAGAACAATCCAAACCTTCAGTGTTTGATATTGCAGCTGATTTGGAGAAGAAACTACAAGATGTCATAGGTATGATAGACGAGCATGAAAAAGATGTCAACAATAGAATAGACAAACTCGTAAGTCGAGTGACAAAACTAGAGAACAGTCTAAAGGAATCATGATCCCCAAGCTTACGCTGAACGTTCTTCCAACAGACTTTTACCATGAACGTTCACTCCCCATAATTTAATTAGGAGCTTACTTGGTTCCAATCACGTGACCGTTTCCGATTTAATCTCATCTTCAATGTACAATATTATAGTAATCGTAGTAAAGTGTAGTAGAATGGCGAAAGAGAAGAGATCGAAGAATCAGATACGGCGAGAGAAGGCCAAGCTCCGCAAATTGAATGATGACCAAAAGAATGATCCAATAAAAGAATCTACGGACAATACACTAGTTACCAAAAATATCAATGAAGACCACAGCCCAACCGAAACAATAGTAGAGGATATTGAGATTTCGAAAGACCCACAACTTCTTGAGCAATTTTCAAATGTGTTTGAACGATTTCGAAAAAAGGAGGTCCAAAATGAAAACGAGAATGGTGATGACAACGAAGATCCCAAGCGAGATGAAACAGTCATAAGTGGTTCAGAATACGAAAGCGACAGTGACGATGAAAGTGACAATTCCGATAATAACTCTAAAGAATTGTCCAAGAGACAAAAGAGGTTACAAAATAAGATACCGTTGGCTCTCTTGAAAGCGTCCACCACCAAACCTCAGCTTGTAGAATGGTTCGATGCTGATGCCAAAGATCCATACATGTTAGTGGCCATGAAATCACAGCTCAACGCTATTCAGGTACCCGAACACTGGAGTGCTAAAAGGGATTACTTGGCCAATAGAAAAGGGTTCGAGCGTATCCCATTCCAATTACCCAAATACATTCGAGACACTGGTATTCAAGATATGAGACAACCTGAAGAATTAAATTTGAGACAAGAGCTGAGAAATAAAGTTCAACCAAAAATGGGTAGATTGGATATTGATTATCAGAAACTACACAATGCATTTTTCAAGTTTCAAGAAAAGCCTCGAATATTCGGGTTTGGTCAGGTTTATTTCGAAGGGAAGGAAGCGAATGATGAGTATGCTGAAGATATAACAAGAATAAAGCCAGGAATCGTTTCCATGAGCCTTCGAAAAGCTTTGGAAATGCCCGAAAATGCGAACGTGGCCCCTCCTTGGATTTCAATAATGGCAGAAATCGGCAAGCCTCCCTCTTATAGGAACTTGGTTATTCCTGGCTTAGATATAGAGTATTCAAACACTGGTTATAAAGAGAAGAACTACAAACAAAACCCTGAGGCATATGAGTACTGGGGTAAGCTACAAGACTTTGAAGAAGAAGAGGACGAAAGCGAAGAGGAGGAGGAAGAAGAGGCAGAAGAAGACGAGGAGGAGGAAGAAGCAGAAAATACCGAGTTCCAAGAAAATCGCAGTAAAGCTAACTTGGATGAACCCGTTAAAGTACCGATTTCTGAAATTGGAGGGCATACTTCAAAAGCTTCAGTGGCACCATCTATTACTGATAAAAATTCTGCACCAAAACCATTATTCACGGTATTGAATGAGTTGAAAGTTGACTCGAACAGTGAAGGTGTCATACAAAATGATCATGAATACAATTTAAATAAGCAAAAGGATAATGCTGATCCTACAACCACTACTACTTCTGAATCTGAGCCAAAAAAGAAGTTTAAATTCTAGGAATTTAGATCATAGTTTATTATATGTATTAATAATCAATGAAGATACATGAAAATAAGTAGAAGAAAATGCCTGTGAAAACAAACTTTAAATAGAGAAGTTATATATATGGGACAGTAAAGGGAGGCAGCAAAAACTAGCCTTCTTCAAATTTTGGGTTACTTGAATACTTCTCGCTGAGGTATGATCGAGTTCTATTTTTGATTTGTTTTGGAAAGGTTATAGGTTAAATAACGATTTATGCAATTTGGGAAAGGTCTTGAGATACTTCAAAAGTCAACAGTTGGCTTGGTGTCGGAAATCTTGTCAATCTTGGCACCGAATGAGGAAATACATTTAGCCATGGTTGGGGAAGATCTAGAGATAACATCAGTAAAGTAGAAGTTATCAATTGGGTTCTTCAATGCAGCACCAGCGATAGTACTAGATTTGTTCTTGTTGACCAAATCAAGGAAACCAATTTGAGCAATGTCCTTGGAGACTGGTTCAATGACATCGTGTCTGACAAAGTGTGGGGCGATTTCACCCAATCTAGTTCTAACAGCAACAATATCGTCGTAAGGCAACTTGGCGCCCAAGTATTCAGACAAGGCTCTGATGATCTTCCAGTCTTCACGAGCAGCTTGTGGGGCATTAGTGGCAGCACGGGTGATTTGAGCTCTACCTTCGGTGTTAACGTAGGTACCGGACTTTTCAGTGTAAGCAGAACCTGGTAATATAACGTCAGCGAAAGAAGCACCAATATCACCATGGTGTCCTTGGTAAACAACAAAGGCATCCTTTGGAATGTCCTTGTTGGCAACTTCATCAGCACCTAACAAGTAGATGAACTTAGCCTTGGTGGCAGCAACTTCTGGGTCCAAGGTAGCGAAACCAAGATCCAAGGCTGCAACACGAGAGGCTTCACGATGTAACAAGTTGAGACCGTTCCATTCACCAGTGTTGAAGTTGGAGTTCTTAGAAGAGAAGTCACCAACCAATTTGTAGATGGCTTGAGCATCAGCAGAGTCAGCGACACCGGAACCAACAATAATCAATGGGTTCTTTGCACCAGCCAACTTCTTACCGACTTCACCAGCCAAAGCCTTTTCCAAAGCCTTAGCATCAGTGCCCAAGTGTTCGAGGTCGAAAGTAGATTCGAATTCTTGGCCAACAGAGTAGATCTCCAAGTTTTGTCTCAACCAAGCCTTTCTGATTCTAGCGTTCAAAACGGCGGCTTCGTGTCTTGGGTTGGTACCGACCAACAAGATTTGGTCAGCAGCTTCAATACCTTCTATCGAGGAGTTGAAGATGTAGTTGGATCTAACATCAACACCATGAGAATCCACAGCAACCTTAACATCAGTAGTCAAGTTTTCGGAACCTAACTTGTTAAACAAGTCCTTCAAGGTAACTAAAGATTCAGCATCAATCAAAGCACCGGCAATGGCTTTGATTTCGTTATCCTTTGGAGAAATCTTGGCATAAGCGGCGGCAATGGTGGAGAGAGCTTCATCCCAAGTGGAAGTTTCGAATTTGTCACCGTTTCTAATCAATGGAGTAGTCAAACGTTGAGTCTTCAAACCGTCACAAGCGAATCTGGACTTGTCAGATATCCATTCTTCGTTGACTTCGTCGTTCAATCTTGGTAACACTCTCATCACTTCAATACCTCTGGCATCGACTCTGACACTGGAACCCAAAGCATCCATAACATCGATAGTTTCGGTTCTCTTCAATTCCCAAGGTCTGGCTCTGAAAGCATAAGGCTTGGAAGTCAAGGCACCAACAGGACACAAGTCGATGATGTTACCCGACATTTCGGAGTTGATGTTTCTCTCTATGTAGGTACCAATTTGCATATCATTACCACGACCAGCAGTACCCAATTCTGGAGCACCAGCAACGTCGTTCATGAATCTGACACATCTGGTACAGTGAATACATCTGTTCATGGAAGTTTTGACCAAAGGTCCAATTGCTTTGTTTTCGACGGCTCTTTTACCCATCAATTCTGTGAATCTACCACGGTCAGATCCGTATCTTTGAGATTGTTCTTGCAAGTCACATTCACCACCTTGGTCACAAATTGGACAGTCCAAAGGATGGTTTTCTAACAACATTTCAGTGACACCTTCTCTGGCCTTCTTGATTCTTTCGGAATCGGTGTGTACAACCATACCATTTTGAACAGGCATAGCACAGGATGCAATTAACTTAGGCATTCTTTCAACATCAACCAAACACATACGACAGTTACCGGCAATGGCCAATTTATCATGGTAACAATAACGAGGAATGGTCACACCGGCTAACTCGGCGGCTTGAATAATAGAAGAGCCAGCTTCGATCGATACTTTACGTCCATCGACTGTCACTTCAACTTCGGCCAATCTTTTGGAACTAGAAGATATGAAGCGCTTGCTTCCTTTTAAAAGTTGGTGTCTCAACAACATTACTGGTATATTTCTTTAATCTTTAGCCTGGACAATTTCTACAGATTAGATCTTTTCAAGAATATATGTAGTACGACTGAAATATGGGGATAAATTCAATCTGGTAATGGACCAATGTGTAAAGATTGTGGTAAGGATTTCTCTAATTATGAAATTCTGCTCGAATTTTCAATCAACGAGTTCTTGTAAGTTCCAAGGTCTTGTAACAAAGGTTACCGTTATATCAACTAAGCTGTGTATGGCCAGAAATTTTTCTGTGCTTTAGTTAAGTTGTGCAGGCACCGAATTTGTAATAGTGGAATATTTGGATGCTGATTCGCTGGACTGAGGGGTGACCCGGACAACCTCGCGCGACATTGATTCACTCCAACACTTGAGATAATGTCGAATAGTTAGCAGGGAGCCATTATGACGACATATAGTGTCTCGGAACATCAATAAGATATGCTACTAACAATCTGAAAGCTGCCAAACCTATAATAATTCTTTGAATACCTAGATTGCAGTAGACTGGTTATTTATTGGTCCACATGTTGAGTAACTGAATTTATTCATAACTTACCACTATACAATTGTACTACCTATATATTGGTTTGTTTATTCACCGGTTGTTTATTTCTTCTCTTCGCCTAATAACAAGAAAAATACTAGAGGAAGAACTACGTAGAGCCAATTCTTTTGGATCCACGTTCTTTCATCGACCTCTACCTCTATTTCCTCTTCAACGACGGTTTCCACTTCATTGCCTTCTTCATCAATTTCCTTGACGATCTTCTTTTTGACCACCTTTTCCGTGGCTGGTTTGTTGGATTTTTTGGCGTTCTGTGGGCTCACGGCCGGAGAATAGTTTGGTGTAGGTGCTGCATCAATGCGCTTGATTTGAACTTGAGGAACTGATTTGGAAGTACCGGTAACTCCCAATCCAGTGATTTCCCCATGTGAATCAATATATAACGTAATGTCTTTTACCCCGGATTCTACATAGGCGAAACAGTCATGGTTGGGTAAGTCTTTGGTTCCAAGACAATGCTGGCCCTCTAGTTGGCTTAGGTTCTCTTCGTTGAAAACCGCGTTCTGTATTTGCTGGTCATACTCTATAGTACCCCATTGATGAGTGTCTTTGGTTGATATATCCTGATAGTATAGTCTTATGCTTTGAGCACCCAAGCAATACTGAAGGAAGGAAACAAAGTACAAGCTCCAGATAAATCGATTAAGCATATCGTAACCAATTATTCAGAGTGTGCTGAAGTGAGTACGTGGATGACAGAATGTTCTTGCTAACACTTAATGCGTGAAAATCGAGTTAAAGCGACGAACAAAAAATGTTGTCTGCAAAAAAAATAACCACATATGTTCAAGAAATGGGCCAAATTCACAGTAAAACTTCAGCGAACGCAGAAGCGGGGCCTCGGATCTATTCAAGACTGTCAATCATATTTGGATTTCTGTAAGCAGAACCAAATAAACTTAAACTCTACCGTGTTCAATGGAACATTTTACGAATTGTACTGCAAGACAATTCTTGAGTCTAGCTTATACTGTAAGATGATGATGAGAGTAGGCGGGTCTTATGATAATGGAATCGATTTATTGGGAAAATGGGATCTAAGTCGATTTTATCATTACTCAATCAAGTATTTTCCAGCCAGAGATACGCCACGATTTCCAGCCAAGGCATTGATTAGGCAGTCCAAAGAGTATTCCTCGGAGTCTGGAGGACTCTACTCACTCGAAAATGATATATCTATCCTTGCGCAGTGTAAAAATGTGAGTAAAAACATCAATGCCCAGTTGATTCGGGAAATGGCAGGTATATATAGCTATCATGTAAAGCACAAGACGGGGGCCAGTTCCATGAGGAACAATATAATGTTTTTAATGACTTCGACAGGACTCACCAAACAAGCACTAGCACAACTCGATTCAACACAACTTCCCATTATACATGTTAAAATACCCCCATTGCGTTATAAAACGTTAGTGGTTGATGAAAAAGACAGAAGTCCTGATTCCGTCTACCAACTCGCCAACTGGGAAAGCGAAGGCCTACAGCTGATATATATGAATTCAAACACGCAAACATTGCTTAGTGGTTTGAACATGGAACCGCAATTACAATTGGTACTCAAACAGAAGCATATACTTGATGTGAACGAACCATGAATTGACATCAGGGAGCTATAAAAATAGAATAACATAGAAATGAATTTTGCATTGGTACTAAATATTATAGATTCGTGAGAGATAGAAAAATGATGTGGGTATCAGGTAATTACGCTTGAGTGGTAATTGTAGTCACTATTCTTTGAGTAGCGACAGTTTTGTATACAGTTTGAAAAGTTGTTATCACGCCAGCACCTTTTTGGTAAGTGGTGGCAACTTTGACTGCTTCAACTTGTTGGGTTGAGGTGGGTGCAACAGTAGGAAAGGTGCTGGAAGGTGAATCAGCCGACTTGGTTGATGTGACTAGTGTAGTAGGGTTGGTTGAGGTTCCAGGAGCAGGTGCAGGGGCCTGGACTGAAGATTGAGCTGTGGTTTGGGTTGAGGTAGTTTGGGCTAAAGAAGTTTGAACCGAAGTGGTGTCAGCAGAAGTGGTGTCAGACGTAGATTCTGAAGTGGTTTCGGCTGAGCTTGTGGCCACTACCTCTGGACTAGTCGACGAGACAGTTGTGAGCGTAGTAGGCAACTTGGCATCGTTGTTGGCCGAAGTAATTGAAGTGGAAGAAGTGGTGGCTGCAGCAGATGATGAAGATGTAGTGACTGCGGAAGCCGATGAAAGGAGGCTCGATGTTGAAGTAAGTACAGAACTTGAAGATGCTTGTACAGAACTAGAAGATCCCAAGAGAGCCTTCATTTGTTGAGCGAAATTCTTACCGTCTGAATCAGTATTACTCCAAGCAGAAGCAGCATCCCAAAGAGAAATACCACCGAAATGAGTAGAGTCTTCAATATCAGCCAAATATTGTGCAACAGTGGAAGAGTCAGCGAATCCACTGCTGGCAGCCGATGAGCTACCTGGTAAACCAAGGAATAACTTGATGTCTTTGTTTGGAGAGGTTTCTTTGGCGTAATTTTCCCAGGTGGCCCAGTTGAACAGAGAACCCAAAGAGCAGTAGTTGTTGTAGAACTGAATAAAAGCGAAGTCAATATCGGCGTTTTCCAAAACATCACCTACCGATGCGTCAGGGTATGGGCATTGAGGAGCAGCAGAAATATAGTAAGTTTTGGAAGTGTCTGTGGCAAACTTAGTTCTGAGTTCGGAAACTAAGGCGGTATAACCAACTTGGTTGTTGTTCTCAATATCCAAGTCGAAACCATCAATCACAGCATCGTCGAAAGGTCTGTTATCGGAGTCTTTAGAACTCTTGCCGAATTTGTTCCACAAAACATCAGCAAAGTCCCTAGCTTGAGAATCATTAGAAAATCCATAGGCACCTGAGGCACCACCAAGTGACAATAAAACCCTCTTGCCATTATCTTGACAAGTCTTGATATTTTCGCCAATTGTTGAACAATGTAAGGTTCCATCAGAAGTGTAAGTTCCTTCGCAGGCATCGGCAAAATTCAACTGTAATGGACTTGGGAACTCGTAAGCGAATGAAAGGACGACAATGTCAACGGCATCTGACAGACAGTAGGTGGATAAAGGTTTTTGGGAGCCGACCGAGTTTTGGCCCCAGTACACCACCACATCACCAGAAGCTGAAACCAATAAAAGGGTATTCAAAAGTAAAGTAAGTAAGAAAAGCATGGAAAATTAATATGAAGGAGTGACTATTAATGTTTCAAAGGAATGACAAGGGTAGGTAAGTTAAAGAGAGGAGATGGTTGGAGCTCTAGGCGTGTTTAGGCTGGTCGCTGATGTAGTAGGTTTAATTAGTTTTGATTATGTTTCGAAAATGTGTATCCGGGAATCTTCCCCGTAATATATGCTGCAACTTTCATGGTTGTGAATTACGAATGGGGTTCCACGAGTAAAATCCCTTCAGTTATTGCTTTATCCCTTTGGGAAATATGAATCTGAAAACGATGTGGGTTCAGAAAATAATTACAATACTGTGTAAATAGTGTTGCATCATCTAACACGTCCATAGAGGTTATGGTGCCAATTGTCAAAAAATACTCGTAGGCTAAATAATAATTATATCGGCGATACCCAATTAAACGCATGCTACATGGCTCAACAATTAAGCTTAGCTGTTGAACCCATCTACGATTGTTTTTTGTAATTCATGTCAACTTAATTTTTTGGCTGGAACTTTAGGTGCAAAAAAAATCGATATTTGTGAGGTTTCTGTGACGCGCAGAAACAGTTTATTTTCGCAGGGCGGAAATCTATGTTGTGGGGACAATACGCGTAAGGGTGTAAATGTCTGAAACGTGAGGAGCTTTCCTCCCCCTTATTGAAGTTGGCTACATAGTAGAACCATTCTACCCATCAGCATAAACTGATGAACTTCTACAAATGTCATTTGTTGGCAGTTAGTATATTCTTACCGAGCTGAATCTCACGTCGAAGATGCACATATGATGCTGGTTCCAATGACCAAACTGACCAAACCAACTACTTTGAGAAAATAGAAACTGGAAAATAAACTACCTGATAGATTTTTTTCATTAGCGCGATTGTTTTTTCGCGGGAAAACAACAGCTCGCATTATGCCTCAATGTTGACGCACCTCACCCTGAAGTGCCAAAGGGGCAGTCCTTCAAAGGGACTCTTTGTTTGGGCTTTCTTAGCATAAAGTCCTTACAGAACATAGAATATACCACAATAGAGTAGAACCTTGTACCTGACTTGAATTCATCGCTACAGTAATGTCTAAGGAGGGCTAAGAGATGATAAAAATAACAGGTTGGAGCCGTGTATTCAATAGGGGCTATATGGCCTGACTCGAAAACCTCCACAACCAAATATTATGGCACGTACTCTTGTTTGCGAGGCTCTTTTGCAAAAGGCTGCTAGTGTTATTTTTCAAGTGGTGTAGTTCCAAGACAAGTCACGCGACATCCCGTTTAGGAAATCGGTTGCATTTTTTTGGAGCTCCAACCAGCACCATAATTGCAGCTGCAGATTTTACTGACATATACATTAGTCAAAGCAGCATAGAGATCTCGCATAGATTGCTCTGCTGCATCTCAATGCGTTGAAATGAAACTGTCTTCAAGAGTAGAACAATACTTCAATGGCCATCGAAGAAGCATAAACTGCATCAACAAACGTAGAGGTCACTGATAAATGGTCATTGTCAGTATTAGGCTCTTGCTCGCTCGGTTCTATTGCGGAACCCCGCTTGAGTTCTAGAACTGTTTATGTGAAGTGCTTTCCCCTAACTGTCTAGACCTAACTGTTTAGACATTTTCAATTGCTCCCCGCCCGAGAGTGTCTTCTAAGATAGGTATTCATGTATCCAGTTTTGAACAACCAGCATCTTTCAACACCTGACCCAATTATTCAGCGCTGCTACCTAAAGTAATACAAGAAATATGCAGAAACTGAAAAAATTGAACATAAAAAATAAGCGTTTATGTGAAAGATCAAGCGAATGGACTGAATTGGAACGATTTTGATGTGCGCAAAACACTAGTATGTTTCCTGAAGTACAGTTCTCATCAAGCTAGTGGTTGCATCAGAGACTCGCTCTATATAAAAAGTTTTGTTGGCTTCTTACCTCTGCACTGAAAGCAAAGAAAATAATCTCAATTCCATGAGCCCAATTCTATCAAGTATAGCCTTCACAAAGAGTACAGTGCATTGCAGCATTAGCTGATATTGCAGATAATATGTGATTGAAAATACTGCTGAATTTAAAGCGCAAGAACACTGTTCAGCTTGATCAAAGCTCTAGTTTTATTAATGGTTAGTGAGTTCGATTTCTTCACTTGAAATACAAGACCCCTTAAGAATAGAAGAGTCACGTGACTGTGCTAAGACTGTTAGCAACTCTATTTACCGCCAAGCCCGGGCAGTGTGCCAGTCTCATACTACAATTTATATAGCCAGTCTTGTATAATGGTGACCAGACGACAGTTGCCTTGGTTTCTACAACGGACAATTATGTCAGACAACAGATTTTGTCCTGTTATTGCCGGAAAGACCCAACACTTTTTGCGTTGTGGAAAGAATGGGCCCAACGACACTCTCTGGTAAGAGAAAGAATCGACTGGTCGTCAACACACTCTTTCAATAGCATTTGAAATCATGAATCAACCAATAAAACACGATAATCATATATCGTAACCATCGGCACATTACGATACATTTCGGCGAAAAAGATTACACAAACCGGATATAATAGAGAATCGGCGAAATCACAACTGTCCTGTGATTTTGTTTACGTGTAGTTCGACGGCTCTTGAGTTCAACTTACTAGTTCTTAAAAGCTGTCTTGAGTTACTGGCCACTATCTTTGCATCGATCAAGGGTATGGGTCCATTTTGAGATCCATATCGCGTAATATTCAATCTAAACTTGCTAAACCTTACTCCTATTCACGCTCTCTAATAAACTAAGACTCTCCTCAAAGGGGACAGATTTCAAAAAGTGCATTGTTTTGGATTAGGAGTAAATTTGCTTTGTGTCCCGCTTGGACCGCCCACTGAATTACTTTCGCCGAGAATTCGCCGGGACAAACAGCCATACCCTCAGACGCGGCCAAAAGGGGTAAATATCCCTCTAAGTCGTAGAACACATGGGGGGCGAAGCAATTGGAAGTATTAAGCCATATTCAAATCCCAAAGTATAAATAGAGCCATATTTCTCGCTTTGTTTGTTCATGTTATCACTCTCATTACACATACTTCAATAATCAATCATGTCGATTCAATTCAACTCTAAAAAAGCCGTGAGAACTGATGATACTTTAATCACCAAGTTCACTTACGAAAACTCTCTTGTTGAAAAGGATGCTTCTGGAAAGATTTCTGTCACCCCAACTGCCGTTGACTACGATTTCAAGCTTGACTTGAAGACCCCAAAGACTGGTTTGATGTTGGTTGGTTTAGGCGGTAACAATGGTACTACTTTGGTTGGTTCCATCTTGGCCAACAAACACAACATTTCTTTCGAAAACAAGGAAGGTGTTGTCAAGCCAAACTATTACGGTTCTGTTACCCAATCTTCTACTGTTAGAATTGGTGTTGACGCTTCTGGAAACGATGTTTACGCCCCATTCAACTCTATTGTTCCATTTGTGAACCCAAATGACTTAGTTGTGGGTGGTTGGGACATCAACAATGCTACTTTAGATGTAGCCATGAAGAGAGCCAAGGTTTTGGATGTCTCTTTGCAAGAAAAGTTGCGTCCATACTTGAAAGAGTACGAACCATTGCCATCTATTTACTACCCAGACTTTATTGCCTTAAACCAAAAGGAACGTGCAAACAACGTTTTCAACACCGGTAAAGGTGGTGAAGTCAACACCAAAAACAAGTGGGCTGATGTTGAAAAGATCCGTACCGATATCCGTGATTTCAAGGCCCAAAACAAATTGGACAAGGTTATTGTTTTATGGACCGCCAACACTGAGAGATACGCCGACTTACTTGAAAACGTCAACGATACTTCTGACAACTTGTTGGAAGCCATCAAGAACAACCACGAAGAAATCGCACCTTCAACTGTTTTCGCCGTTGCTTCTATCTTGGAAAACGTTCCATACATCAACGGTTCCCCACAAAACACCTTCACTCCAGGTGTCATTGAGTTGGCCGAAAAATACAACACCTTCATCGGAGGTGATGACTTCAAGAGTGGTCAAACTAAGATCAAGTCTGTTTTGGCTCAATACTTGGTCGATGCTGGTATCCGTCCAATCTCTATTGCTTCATACAACCATTTGGGTAACAACGATGGTTACAACTTGAGTGCTCCAAAGCAATTCCGTTCCAAGGAAATCTCCAAACAATCGGTTGTTGACGATATCATTGAATCCAATGAAATCTTGTACAATGACGAAAACGGAAAGAAAATCGACCATTGTATTGTCATTAAATACTTACCAGCCGTGGGTGATTCCAAGGTCGCCATGGATGAATACTACTCGGAGTTGATGTTGGGTGGTCACAACAAAATTAGTATTCACAATGTTTGTGAAGACTCTTTGTTGGCAACCCCATTGATCCTTGATTTGGTCATCGTTACCGAACTTTTACAAAGAGTGCAATACAAGCGTAGTGATGAAGGTGATGACAAATACCACGACTTCTACGCCGTTTTGACTTTGTTAAGTTACTGGTTGAAGGCTCCATTAAGTAAGCCAGGTTTCAAGCCTATCAATGGTTTGAACAAACAAAGACAAGCCTTGGAGAACTTGTTGAGATTATTGGTCGGTTTACCTATCAATAACGAATTGAGATTCGAAGAAAGATTACAGGTCTAATCATTTTCTTACAAATAGCTAATAATTTTCTAATATATAAAATGTATCAACCATAGAGTGAAAGTGAATCAATCGATGTGTAGCTTGAGAGCTGACGTACTCAACTTAAACATTAATCTTCACGTCAGCGACATCTTGAGTAGAATTTCAAGATGGTAATTTTAGAATTTTTTCACAAGAAGTGATAAAAATAAGAGTCTCTTGATTAATGACAAATTTACAAAGAAGATGAAGTAGATATTATGATAAGTTTACGGCATTCGGTTAATTCTTTTGCGAGATCATCTACATGTGAAGCACTCACCCAGCCACAGTATAAATATCTAGTTGCAAAAACTCGCTTTCCTGCACAATCGATAGTCTCGCAACGCTCCCCAGACTTCCCGAAGTCCGAAGTGGGTGTGTGGATGTGCAAGATCTGCGACGCTATCGGTGGGGTTCACCTGCAGGATTAGCCGTACTACCTCAATCACCGGAGCGCAGACGACCCAACAGAATTATGTACAGGAGTAGATTCACACAACATTTTTTAGTGAGCTGCTGCAAGGCTTAAAACTTTGCTTGGGTATGTCATGATTGACTATACATATATAGAGGCACATGCAACCCACTAGATTCAATCGCATAGGATAATACACGTATTTCTTTAATCTTGTTGGACTTTGGGAGTTTTGATGGGATGTGATGTCACTAACCTCAGAAGATCATCATTTTGTTCGAGGAAGGTGAAAATGGCAACTTCATATTACCCAAAAAACATCCAAACTCCAAGCTACAAGTAAAAGCGTATCTATATCGTTGTAAGCATGAAACGAGTAGACCTACGGGCCCCAACAGCTTTTCTATTTTAGGCTGTAGAGTAGAGGACTTAACGAGAGGGGGAATTCAGGAACATTCTTTTAGGGTTAGCAGAGGAAAAAATTGAAGTCGTTGAGAGCGTAGACAAAAATAGTTGGACAACTAAAAAGATTGAGGAGAAGCGACGCAGAACAACGTATCGCCTCCCCACTATCGTCAATCGAATCTTGGCCACCAAGATTAAACGTCTCAGTCCTCGATATCCTCGATTACTCCCCGCCTCCGTAGTAGTTACTGTAAACGGTTAGACGCACTCACCCCTTCTGCAAGTAATGGCGGTGAGACGTTTCACTTGCCACCCCTCCTCTCTTGCTTTGATCCGTGGTCAGTCGCACTCAACTAAATTATGTGACTGAGTATTTAAGGTAATGCGTTAGCTCTTTTCGTTTGTCAACCAGCAAAAGACTAAGCATCGGTATCACGAATTTATTTAATTGCTAACGGAATAATTTGTTATCTCTGCTTTTTCTTTAGTCTTCATTGATATCACGAGTTTACCTTAAACATAAGATAGCTTGGAATTGCCCCCTAGTACCCTCGAAACAATCGTCTTTTCGATCACAACAGAACTAATCAAATCAAAAGATGGCTCCACTCACTGTCGCCGTCGGCGAAGCAAAATCCGGTGAAACTGCGCCAAGAAGAAAGACCTCTCAAAAGGCCGAGAGTCTTGCAAGACCTCTTGATAGCAAGGCCACTAACTTGGTAGAATTCCTCGAAGAATCCGTTGGCCGCAACCCTAAGCGTAATGCTATGGGATCTAGAAAATTGTTGGAAATCCACGTTGATACCAAGAAAGTGACCAAATTCGTCGATGGTAAGGAAACCAAGGTTGACAAAGACTGGACCTACTACGAATACTCCAAATACAAATTCATCACCTACACCGAACTTTTGAATCTCGTCAAAAATTACAGTGCTGGTTTAGTTGAAATCGGATTTCAACCTGGTCAAAAAGATAAGCTTCATCTTTTTGCTGGAACCTCTGCTCGCTGGCTCCAGACCTTCTTTGCCGCAGCATTTCAAGCAATTCCTGTTGTTACCGCCTACGATACTTTGGGCGAAGCAGGCTTAACGCATTCTCTTGTTCAAACAGAATCCAATGGTATTTTCACTGACATCGGTCTTTTGGGAAACTTGGTGAAGCCATTGCAGAAAGCTACAAGTGTCAAATACATTATTTATTCCGAACCCCTTAACCCAGATGACAAGCGTTTAGGTGGTAAGCTTTACAAAGATGCTGCCAAAGCCAAGGAAAAGCTTTTGGAAGTGAGACCAGACCTTAAGTTCTACTCCTCAGATGAAGTCATTGCTCTCGGTGAGAAGGCTGGATTCAAGAGCCATGCTAACCCAACCGCAGAAGACACTGCTTGTATTATGTACACTTCAGGCTCCACCGGAGATCCAAAGGGTGTTGTTATTACCCATGCTAATATTATCGCTTCAGTTGCTGGTGTTTCCACTAATGCCGGAAGAAATGCTGTTCAAAATACCGATCGTGTTATTGCATTCTTACCATTGGCACATATTTTCGAATTAGCCTTCGAAATTACTTCGCTTTGGTGGGGTAGTTGCTTGGGATATGCTAATGTTAAAACTTTAACAGAAGCTTCCTGTAGGAACTGTCAGGCTGATTTGGTAGAATTCAGACCAACTATCATGGTTGGTGTGGCTGCTGTTTGGGAATCAGTCAGAAAAGGTGTTTTGAGCAAAATCAAAGCCTTACCTCCTTTGACTCAAAAGTTGTTCTGGATTGCATTCAAGGCTAAATCAACTTTGGTGAACTATCATATTCCGGGTGGATGGGCATTTGATATAGTTTTCAAGAAAGTAAGATCAGCTACCGGTGGTGAATTGAAATTGATTTTGAACGGAGGATCTCCAATTTCTAGAGAAACCCAAGTCTTCATTTCGACCTTGATTTGTCCTATGTTGCTTGGTTATGGTTTGACCGAGACATGCGCTCAAGCCACTATTGTCGAAAAGGACCACTTCGAATTCGAAGTTGCTGGTACTTTGACCGGTGCGGTTACATGTAAATTGGTTGATGTTGCAGATGCTGGATATTTTGCTAAGAACAATCAAGGTGAAGTCTTACTCAAGGGTAAGAGTATCGTCAAGGAGTACTACAAGAATGAAAAGGAAACTGCAGCTGCATTTACCGAAGACGGCTGGTTCAGAACTGGTGATATTGGAGAATGGACTCATTCGGGTGCTTTGAAAATTATTGACAGAAAGAAGAACTTGGTCAAGACTTTGAACGGTGAATATATTGCTTTAGAAAAATTAGAATCTGTTTACAGATCCAATTCTGTTATCTTAAACTTGTGTGCATATGCTGATCAAAGTCAGGTCAAGCCAATTGCTATTGTCATACCAAACGAAGCCGCCTTAAAACAACTTTTGGTCGAAGAAGGAATGTATTCAAAGAAGGAAATTGAATCGAAAGAATTATCTCATCTTGTTGAAGATCCAAAGGTTATCAAAGCAGTCCACAAGACGCTCGTTTCTACAGGTAAGGCACAAGGCTTGAAGGGAATTGAAATTCTTCAAAACGTGGTTTTGTTGGATGACGAATGGACTCCACAAAATGGATATGTTACTTCGGCTCAAAAGTTACAAAGAAAGAAGATTTTGGAGTCTTGCAAAGATAAAGTCAAGAAAGCTTACGAAAACTAGTTAATGCTTTTGAATCTTTGATACTATCACATCTTTTTTATTTATATAATAACTCTGAATTTAATTTTGTTTTAATCAGTATGTGTCATACTATTAACAAAGTTGCCAATTCCAGTTCTGAGTGATCAGCCATAACGCTCACTTTGTCATTCTCTTAATCACTTGTTTTAATCATTTTCATACTAATTCTTCATAAACTTTGGCTATTAGTGTTAGTTGCATCTTATATACAAATATACAAACATACTATGATCTAAAATGTACTCTATCTTGGCTAATCTAACTAACCACCATATACCCCTTGGAATATCTCCTTGATCTGGGAAATATTCAAACCATCATTCAAGCACAATTGTAACAAAATTCTACACTTTTGAGGATTTAAATAACCCAGGGCAATTGCACAATCAAATGGCACCTTTTCAGTGCCCACTGTTTTTGGTAATGATCCTTTGGGGACCATACCATCCATTGATCTTTTCGAGTAGATAATAGGGAAATTATTCTCGAATTTGGAACAGATTTCCGCAATGGCCTTATTAGAATCCGCATGCATTGATCCAGCACCCATGGTAGCTAAAACTAAACCTTTTGCGCCCAACTCAGAGACCGCAAGCTCAATAAGTTTGTTGTTCAAACCTTGATGGGCAAATACAATTGGGACTTCTGGTAAGTCAACCTTAAGTGGAAGCTTTAAGTCAAAGTGGTGAACTCCTAAAGGCTTAGCAGGTGGGTAATAAAAGTGAATTTCACCACTCACAAAATTACCCAAGTATCCTTGACCAACCGATTTGAAAGTGTCTAAAGAGTTGGCATTGGATTTTGTGATGTAGAATCCAGAACCTATTCTATCGTTCAATGCAACCAATACACCTCTACCACGAGACTCTTTGCTTGAGGCAATCACAATTGCCTGGTATAAGTTCATTGGCCCGTCAGAGGAAATCGAACTCGAGGGCCTCATTGAACCACACATGACAATAGGTTTATTGGTGTCAATAGTCAGTTCCAAGAAAAACGCTGTTTCTTCCATGGTATCAGTTCCATGTGTAATGACAATACCATCGTACTTCTTCAAATCCTCTTTGACTTTTTCATGCAATGTGAGTAAATGCGAGGTGCCAAAATCTTTCGAATCGTTATTGAATAATTGTTCATACTCCAAAGTACAAGTACTACTCAAGTCAGGAATTGACTTGCATAACTCTTCTGCTGTAAGATCAACTTCATATCCTACAGTTTGAAGTGAGCTCGAACTTTTTGAGGCAATAGTTCCTCCAGTCCCTATAACTTTGATAGTTGGAGGGGTGCCAGCATCAGAAATGGCACCGGTTGAAACAATCGAGTTTGAACGATACTTGATTTTGAAACTAGGATGGTCTATGTCATGAGATCCTGCTGCTTCAATTTCGTAGTTAACTTCTTCTGGTGTTTTGCTCATTGGTGGTGGTACTAATTATGAGTTTGATACTGACCTCTTATTAGGCTTATAAATATATTTGTATGTTTCCAGGTTTTTGTTGGCTCGTCCACTGCTTGGGGGACGGTTATGCAAATTTGTGTCGTATTTGCCAGATTTGATACCGAACCGTATGGCGTTTTGTCAATAACCCCGGGCAATTAAGAAATTTTTTGTTACGTAACGGTTATGATGACAGTTTATGTCAGGCTGCAGAGATGAGATCATGTGACACAGAATAATTCGCTTATTGTGTGTCTCGTGGAGTAGGTAGCTTCACGTGTCATCTTAGGTGCACTGCACATGACCGAGCACACACATACACCGGCTGCCTCCAACCGATACCTCGTTTGGACTGTCGGTGCCATGGCAAGTCACCTGAAACCAAGCTATCACGTGACTAAATTGAAGTATCAAATATTCGAAGTATGCTGACAACTATTAGCCTTTTGCAACGAGATGGGTATTTTCGGAAAGAGTGAAGAAGTTCCTAAGCTTGCGCCAAACAAATCAAAGCGTAAGGAATGCTGGGAATCGCGTGATTTGTTTTTCGACTGTTTAACAAAAAATAATATCGATAATTCATTAGATCCTAAAGAACTTCAAAACGTGAATGATAAGTGTGGAAGTCTCAAGAAGGATTTCGAAGGTAAATGTGTTGCAAGTTGGGTGAAACATTTCCAAGATAAGAGATTCAACGATTTGACCAGAGAGAGGTATATTGCTAAATTACAAGCTGAAGGAGCCCAAGAATTACCATTCAAGTTAGATAATAGGAGATGAGTATAAATGAGGAAGAAGAGTCTATACTAAAATAGTTACCATGTACATAAATAAATGAGATAAATACGACACTGCCATAGCGGCAAATTACTCGGCACTGATGTAAATAGGCTCCCTTTCCACGACTTGAACAATATCCTTGTTCAAGACATCTAAGATACAGCCCCACTCATATTCACCCTTTTCAAGTATGACCAAACTAAGATCAACAGAGACCTCTTCACCGGGCTCAATGCCTTCTTCGTTCAAATGGTTTTGCAAGACTCCGTTGATCAAAATTCTTTTATCTATGGACATTTGAGCGTAGTTTGGATTATTGGTACTCAAGGACGATAACCCCGACATGGGGAAGGGCAAATGTCTTAAAATTCCGTTGATTGTGGAGTTGGAATGGTTGGTAATCGTGGTTCTGAGAACATAAAATTCCTCAGTTTTCAACCTGTATTGGGTACCGATTTTTTTTATTGGATGATCAGGGTCAGAATCTAGATATATCGAGCTGGATAACCTTATTGGATTATAAATCAATATACTGGCCATCTTATTTGTCAATCGAATGTTTCTCAACTCAATGTCTCCTGACCTGACATTACTACCTCCAATTGTATTCCATTTACCTTTTAAGTTGTCTAATAAAACATTTCTCAACCAGAACAACTCTCTCATTTTCATCTCCTCATTTTCACTAATTGAATAGTTTTTGATGAATTGCTTGTTGCGCAACGACGGAATAGGCTTTGTTACATCAACATCCTTGCGAGATATTCTTCTTAGTGGTAACAAAAATCTATAAGTTTTACTTGGCTCGATGAAATCTTCGACTTTGAATGAGTCGTCTTTGTTTTCATCTATGACGTATTCCAATGTGCTGAATAACTTTTCATTCCACGAGTTCCTCAAGTCGAGTATTAACAAACAGTAATCCGCAATATCTTTGTCAGGAGAATCTATAATCGTGGTTATAAATTTCAAAACCTTTTCAAGGTTACCAGTGCCATAATGTCCTCCGTTGGAGACCCCACTATCCTCAAATCCTTGCAACGAGGAGGAGAACAATGGCAAAATATCACATCCAACTATTTCCAATGAGGACATGACTGAAAAATTAAGAGGCACCTGAACATACTTAATGAAGCTCTTAGATAAATCTGCTTGCTTGTGAGCATATTCCAATATGATTTTCAGCTCTTTGATTCCTCGCTTTGCTGTAATTTCGTAGTCTATAGTAATATCACTTTTCGGAAGGATCTTTTCGTATTTTTTGGCAATGAGGTTTTTGTTCAAGATTTTAAATGGCTTGAATTTCAATAAATACCATTCGATTTCATAAATTTCTGATGCTGGCAATACTTGCCCCCCTGTAGTTGATGCACCAAGTAACTTCTTGTTCAACACATCTATCGTAGAGTCCCAAAACGAAAACGATAAGTAGTTGATCAATTGATCGGAATGATTGGTTAGTGAGATGGAGAATGGTATCTTTTCTCCTTCCAATAACATAACCCATCCATTAGTTACCAGGATGTTTGTCAATGAAAGACTTGGCTGGGGCGGTATTACCATCAAAGATAGCCTTTTGGTCAGAACTCGTGCTGAAATGTTGCTTTTACTCAAGTTTTCACATACTTTATCAATATCAGAATTGCTATTGAAGTCTTCTTTCTTGGATTCAACTTTGAGTTTTTGCTTGAACAATTCCTGGTCGACTATTTGAAAGTACTGCTCCTCACAGTTTGATAAGCTTGCTGAAAATCCAACAATATGTAGCTCACCGTCGTTGAGTGGTTTGAATGCAACCAGGAATTGCTCAGATGAGTTTGGCGGAATCACCAAAGGATTTGACATATGTAATGCACCATTTGAAGAGGGTGCCCCATTTAGTGAATGTGAAGACGGAGTAGCTTTTCTAATACCAGTATTCGAACCTGGTCTACTTCTATTATTTAAAGGCGGGACTCTAGGGCTAGAGTTATAGCTGATAACTTGTCCTAAAGCCTTGATATTATTTTTGAGAGTTTGAACTTGAACTTCACCCTCTGTGACGATAGTGAGGTAGTTGATTTCTACCTCAAATGCAAATGGATTTTGTAGTTGAACCTTTATTTGGTAAATTTCGTCTTTAATTAATAGTTTGTCGCGATTGAGGGTAATATTTTTGACTTTGTTATAGGGATTGAAGATTATAGGATCTGAATTAGCGGCTATGCCCGATCCACTAGAATCCCTCGATTTAGAGGTATTGTGATTCCGCTCGTATTCCGTAAATGATACCAACTCATCCTTGTGCCTGTGATTGATGAATTTGACTCTTCGAACCAAGAATGGGTCCCAATAAGGCGTCGAGAGATTAAGATTGTTTCGGTCTGACAAATATATGAGACTATCAATCTTATCCTTCAACTTAATCTGGTCATCTGGTGATAAACAGTGAGTGAATCTTGTCAACAAAATCCCACACAATTTCAATAGAAAAGTCCAATCTTTCATGGATTCACATATTTTCATACACAACTTTATCACCAGGATTTGAACCACTGTCCAGTCACCTTGGCCATGATTATACGCTTGTTGTGCATCGCTTTCGGATTCGAAAGTTATCTGATATATAGAAAGTAAATATTCGAATATTTCTCTGAAACTGCTGGTACGATCACCAGATCCTGTCAACGAACTGATTGAGTGAGTGATATCTGCCTCATCAGATTTGTGAAGGGAAGGGTTCACATCTAATCTAGGCAAAACTTCAGCCATTAAAGTTCTCAAAATGAAAGCTCTTTTTCTATAGAGCTTCAAGTCGGTGTACATAGATGCCAAACAGCAATAAATTCTGCATTGTTCGGTGATACTCATATCCACTAGCTGAAGTGAAAAAATCTTCTCGATCTCGGCCAATATATCTGCTTTCAGAAAATGGCCCATGCTGTTTTCAACCTCACCGTCACCAGAAACTTTGGTAGATTTCACGATGCTTTCGAGTAAATTTGACTCCAATACTTCACCACCTAAATAGATACCAATCATGTACTTTATTGTACGTAAAATAGACTCGACATAAACAACATCGGGAACCATGTTCTCATAATCATTTGTGCTCAAGTTGTAATAATGAAGGACTTTTGAAGAGACCAATTTGATAAAAACAGGCAACGGCACGTATGAGTCCGAGGAAGAAGTAAAACTGAAACTTACATTACTGCTCGTAGAGTTTCTTGGAGAATGATGCGAGTTGCGCCCTGCACTAATAGTGTTTGGCAGTGGTCTTGCTAATTGTCCATTACTGGTCATGGTACTCGAAGAAGCAGAACTCAAATGCTCTACCGACGTCTTTGGAGTGTTACTACTTGAGTGTGAAAGATTGGACGAGGTTAATGAATGCAACTTGCTCTTTGAAATTTGAAGAACTCCACAGACTGCTTGGACAGATAATTGATGCTGACCAACATATTGAAGAAGTAAGGTGCTTACGCTTATTCCTTCCAAGACACTTCCTAGCCAAAGGTAATCTTCGGCTTTTCTTAAGTTAGTCATTGCGTCTGTGAAGCATTGAAGTGCCAGGTTATATTTTCCAGCCAAGAGATAAAAGTTCCCCATTAGCTTGGATTGACGCCCAACATGACGCTGTTGCGATTTAGACTTTGTATCTGATGCAGTGGGAGAACTGGCTGTATTTGCGAACGAAGCCTTGAAGGAAGTGGAGCCTGAACTTAATCTTTTTTGTGCTTGGGAAATTGTCTTTGTTAAGGTGTGACTATCGGTGATGGAGACAGGAGATCTTAAAGTGATGTTCGAAAATGACGAAGCGTAGCTATCTAATGCAAGTAGAAAATTGGCACTCACATCACACATGATAGATTCTATGGAGGAATTACGAGCGGTGCCATGATAGAAGACCTCATTCGACGAATCTTTTGGGGGAGTACCATCTGGTGAGTCGAACAATATTAAGTTATGCACGATTGAACTGGGATGAAGTTTCCTCAAAGATTGGTGGGCTGCATTCACATCTATGCCTGCTTCATATTTTCCGACACCAATTATAACGAAAGTTTTTCTGAAGGGTTCGAAATCATGAAGAAATATCGACTCGCTATCTGGAGAAGTAGCGGAAAAGTCATAAATTATGCGACCGCTTGGAAAGGTTTGAGGATTGAAATAATGAAGTGCGGTATTAGAAGATATATCCAGAAGTCGTATTTCATTGACGCTTGATTGTATAGAGTCCAAGTACTTGGCAAAGTTCCCTTGAGTGCAGTCATTTATAGGAACCAATAGACACTTCACTTTGGCAGGTGCTATAAAACTATATCTGTCGTTCATGAAGGCGAATAGTGGGCTTTGACAGTACTGGCTTTATTTTAGTAGAGAATTGCTTATAGCAGTACCAATAGTGACAGGCCAATTTCAACAATTGTGTAACCCTTCTGCACTAATTGATGTCAATTCTCTGGACGTGCACTCTTCCGCCTAGATCAAAGTTGCACGATCTGGTAAATAGAGCGAGGTCGTGTGTATGTGAACAAAAACTCGGAGGCAAAGCGATACTGAGCTTGAGGTGAGTGAGAGTCTAAGACGTGGAGAAGAGATAGGTAGCGACAGAGAAGCAATATATAACATATCATACTGACTGATCTGACAGAATTATTCACTACAAGATAATAAATCATATATAATGGGAGGATTGAGTTTTGACAACTACCAAAGAAACCACTTTTTGACCACCAAGGGCTTTGGTGCACCAACCGCCACATCTACCGGTACCACGATTGTAGGATGCCAATTCAAAGGAGGAGTGGTGATTGCTGCAGACACAAGAGCTACCGCAGGAAACATTGTTGCCGACAAAAACTGTGAAAAGTTGCATCGTTTGGCCCCCAAGATCTGGTGTGCCGGTGCTGGTACCGCAGCAGACACCGAGATGGTGACACAATTAATAGCATCCAACTTGGAGTTGCACCTGTTGTCGCAAAACCGTGACCCAAGAGTCATCACAGCATTGACTATGTTGAAACAACACTTATTCAAATACCAAGGCCACTTGGGTGCATACCTTATTATTGCTGGTGTGGATCCAACAGGAGCCCACTTATTATCCGTTCAAGCACACGGATCCACCGATGTCGGTAAGTACCAATCATTGGGATCAGGATCGTTGGCTGCCATGGCCGTCTTGGAAACCCATTTCAAAGAAGACATGACCAAAGAAGAAGCTATGAAATTATGCGCCGACGCCATTGAGCTGGGTATCTGGAACGATTTGGGATCAGGTTCCAATGTAGACTTGTGTGTAATGGAAATTGGCAAGGATGCTGAACTTTACAGAAACTACCTCACACCAAATGTTAGATCTGAAAAGGCCAGATCTTACAAATTCGCCAGAGGTACCACTGCTGTGTTGAGAGAGAAAGTTCGCGATCTCGTACATATAGAAGAGTCTGTGGTCACCTTCAATGGACCAGATGCCATGGAAGTAGATGCTTAATCTTATCAAAATAAATGATGTTAGTGTTAGTTGTGTAAGCTGTAGATGTAAATGTGGCAGTAGATGTTGCGGCGATTGTGACACAAAACCGACGTTTCTAGACAATTCTATAGAAGCTGACTATATAGAGAGAAACAACCCATAGTTTTACATCAACAAAATGGTTGTCAACAATCCTAATAACTGGCACTGGGTCGACAAGAATTGCATGTCATGGTCCAAAGACTACTTTGACGAAAAGTTGGTAGGTTTAAAGATTGAAAACGGAACATCTCAAGTTGGCATCAAAGACATTTCTTCAGTTGAAGGTGATGTGGAAGTTTGCCAACGTAAGGGTAAGGTGATTTCGTTGTTTGACTTGAAGTTGGTGATCAACATTGCATGCAGCGAAGAAAACGAAGAAAAGTTCACTGGTTCCATCATCGTCCCAGAGTTGGCCTACGACTCCACTGCCGATGATTTGCAGTTTGATCTCAGTATCTACAATGAAACCAAGGAAGCTGAAAAATACAGGGGTTTGCTCAAGTCCGACTTGATTCCTCAGGTTAGAGGCATTTTGGCCAAGTTTGGTACCGACTTGATTGTCACCCACAGTGGAGACATCCAGCTTTCGGAAGACCAAGTCAAGTCTACCTTTACCAAGGCTAACCAGCAAAGCAGCAAAGTTGCCAGTGGCACGACTGGCACTGCTGGATCCACTGTCATCAAAGAAACACCCAAGAAACCAGTGGCCCCAGAAACTGCCTCAGAACCTAAGACTACATCTAATTCCACTGTGCCAAAGTATAACACCGCTACCCTTCACCTTGAACCTACCTTCAACACTACGGCAGAGCAACTTTACATTACTCTCTTGGAAGATGCGCGTATAAGCGCGTGGTCAAGATCGCTTCCAGAGATTGAAAAGTTCCCACCTTCAGAAGGATCGAACTTTAAGATTTTCGGAGGTTCGGTTTCAGGAAAGATCTTGAAGTTGGTTCCTAACGAACGTATAGTTCAACTCTGGAGACTAGAGGATTGGAAATCTGGTCACTATGCCGAATTGGACATTCAGTTGGTGCAGGGAGGAGGTGAAACTAAGATGGTAGTTAAGTTTTCCGGCATTCCTGTTGGTGAGGAAGATAGAGTCAGAGGCAACTTTGAAGATTATTACGTAAGATCGATAAAGATCACTTTCGGTTTCGGTGCCGTCTTATAGTCAATTCCTCTACAACTATATAATTGTACTAAGTGTTATGGTCCAAACTAACTCCTTTACATAGTCTAGATATATAAACGTACCAAAAGATGAAATCGTTCAGCATTTTATATAGTATACCTCATCTATATGCTCACTAATACTGAGCAATATCTTCAAATTTATTGTTAAATGGCGCGGATGAATTTCCCGATTCGCAAGCCCGCCCAGGAAATGGTTGCCCAACTGAGTGCACATTTCCTGAAGCAACCATATAAAAAGAGTATATTTCACTGACGATTCGCAATTAGCAGATAATTATCATCAAATGTCCGAATCAACTGTTGGAAAGGTATGTACCGAAGAATTGATATAAAGTGATCTCCACGACCCATATTCATCGCTGCCCCACTAGATCAGTGTCCGCCATAGTCGCACTATTAGCGGTATGTCCATGTTCAGCAGGATGGAAATGTCAAGTATATGGCAGTCGCAAGCTAAAAAATCAACATTCCTCGATGTATTAGGTTGTATTTATGTGAGATTTGCTATATTTATATGGTTTTTCTATTATCTCAAAATAATACCCTGGCAGTTACTAACGTTCTAGACTATCCATTGTAAGGCCGCTGTCGCTTGGGAAGCCGGCAAGCCATTGAGCATTGAAGACATCGAAGTCTTGCCTCCTAGAGCTCACGAAGTCCGTATCAAGGTTCTTCACACCGGTGTTTGTCACACCGATGCTTTTACCTTAAGTGGTGCCGACCCAGAAGGTGCTTTCCCTGTTGTGTTAGGTCACGAAGGTGCCGGTATAGTTGAGTCTGTTGGTGAGGGTGTCACCAGTGTCAAGGTCGGTGACTCAGTTATCGCCTTGTACACTCCAGAATGTCGTGAATGTAAATTCTGTAAGTCCGGAAAGACCAACTTGTGTGGTAAGATTAGAGCCACTCAAGGTAAAGGTGTCATGCCAGATGGTACCTCCAGATTTAAGTGCAAGGGTAAGGACTTGCTCCACTTCATGGGTTGTTCCACCTTTTCTGAATACACTGTTGTCGCTGACATTTCAGTGGTTGCCGTCAACCCAGAAGCCCCAGCTGACAGAACCTGTTTGTTGGGTTGTGGTATCACCACCGGATACGGTGCTGCCACCATCACTGCCAACGTTCAAAAAGGCGACACTGTTGCCGTTTTCGGTGCCGGATGTGTTGGTTTGTCTGTGGTCCAAGGTGCCCTTGAAAGAAAGGCTTCCAAGATCATTGTGGTGGATATAAACGATAAGAAAGCCGAATGGGCCACCAAGTTTGGAGCCACTGACTTCGTCAACTCCGCAAAATTACCTGAAGGTACAACTATTGTCGATAAGCTTGTGGAAATGACCGATGGTGGTTTGGACTTCACTTTTGACTGTACTGGTAACGTCGGAGTCATGAGAAGTGCTTTGGAAGCTTGTCACAAGGGTTGGGGTCAATCCATTATTATCGGTGTCGCTGCTGCCGGTAAGGAAATCTCCACCAGACCATTCCAATTGGTCACCGGTAGAGTATGGAAGGGTGCTGCTTTCGGTGGTGTCAAGGGTAGAACTCAATTGCCAGGCATAGTCGATGACTACATGGCCGGAAAGTTGAAGGTCGACGATTTCATCACTCACAGACACCCATTGTCCAACATCAACCAAGCCTTTGACGACATGCATGCCGGTGACTGTATCAGAGCCGTGATTAACTACTAGCAACTAGCCTCTAAACTATAAATAAAAAAAAAGGAAAGCTCAGTTCTACCGTTTGATTTTTCCATTTTTTCTATTAGCCTCTAAACTATAAATACAAAAACAATAATGCTACGGTTTGTATAAGCTGTTTATCTACTAAATTAATATACAGAGAATATTTCCCATCTATTTTACCATTCTTTATTCTTCATCGCTCTCATCTTCTGGCCCATTCATGTTGATTGCAGCCTGAAGGTCTTCATCGCCTTCCTCCTCATCGTCGTCCTCCGCCTCAAAATCATCTTCGAAATCATCCTCACCATTCATACTGATGTCGTCCTCATCGTCACTGTCAATGATCCCGTTGGCCTTGCCATCGTCAATTTCCTCGACATATTCAACATCACTATCAATCTCATCTTGATCTTGTTCATACTCTTGGATCATGATTTCTTTCTTCAATTCTTGCTGCTGGCTTAACATGTTTAGTCTTCCTTGTAATTCCAACAATCTTGGTAAGGTGTTTGCCTTTTTAGTCAATGCAGAATGTAAGTTGGAAAGCTTGATACTCAAGTTTGGTATTGATGCAAGTACAGTTCCATGAATGATAACAATCCATTTCAACCAGAAGTTGAGCTGGTCGAATTTGTTGGCTTGACGTTGGATCTTTTCTGATATTTTATCCAAAAGCACCACTGCCAAAGAAGAGTCGAGTTTTTTGATTGTGTTCTGAATAATTTGAGGATCGCGGTTACCCAAGACTGTATCCAACAATTGGTTATCGTTGTTCTTCAACGACTGAGATAACACTATAGTCAAAGTCCCGGACTTGGCACCTAAGTTTTTCTTTTTGGTATTACGGGATTTCTTGGTTTGTTGGTCGGTGGTTAATTTTTCCAATTTGTCTGCCAATGACTCGCTTGCCTCGTCAGTTCTATCGTCATCTTCGTCATCGTTCAAGTCTTTGAGGTTGCTACCTTCACTGACAATAGTATGGTTTTCAGAATATGACTTGGGTGCTGCTACATCATGGCCAAACGAGGTATGAGTGGTTGGCTTGAGGTTGGGTTTGGACTTTTCAATAACTTTGTCATTGTTGAGCAATGATGCACCAGATTCATCCACCCATTTGATGGTATCGAAATGGGGAACATTGCCACTTTCCAACCATGAAATTAAAATGGAATCATGAAATATACTGATTGTGTTAATGGCAATAGATGCATCGGCCGTACTCTTGATTTCGGCTTCTGGGCGGGTTAACTTGATTGTACCATTAGATGGTCTGGATTGAATCAAAGCTTGTGCTTGTTTTCTTCTTTTCTTGGAGCTTGTTGGGGTGGATGGCACATTCACATTGAAGTTCAATGGGTTATTGAAGATTTCGATATGTCCATTTTCATCAATGACAGCCAAAATCGACTTATCGTCTTTGATACCAAGGTCCATATCCAAGATGTTGGACTGTGAAACAAATACTGCTTTTGTAGTGTTTTTGCTTATAGAGTATAAATTAACAAATCTATCACCTTTGGCACTGGTCAAGAATAAATCACCGTCTGTCGACACCGGTAAGATCGAGTTGATGGGTTGGATGTGGCCCGGAAAGGTCTTGAGAATCAGCTGGCTGGAAATATCAACTAAATAAATCGAATGGGATGCAATTAAAAGACATGGCTTTTCATTATATATAACACTGGAAATTCTTTGGACAGTTTCAGCATTCTCCAAAAGTTCGTTGACGTTGAAACTTTGCAATAACTTGTAGCTTGTGGTGTCCCATTCATTGATGTTTCCACTTACATCACAAGACCATGCTGATTGTGTGAATGGCGAGAAATGGAAGTCCAAAATGGCGGCATGGCTTGGTGTGGATAATTCGGTTATGATTTCATTGCTGAGTGGAGAGAAGACCAAAATCGAGCCTTTGGTCAAACTTAATGCTAAGATGTATTGTTCATCATTGCTTTGAGTGGTAGATGAGGGGATCCATGAGATTTGACTGAGCTTACATGACTTGTCCAAGTTGAAGGATGTGTTGAGTGGAGTCTGCGAGTTATTTATGGATTGCACCTTAATTTGGTGAGTGTCCAAAGCGACATGACCTGAAGCTAGGTACGTCTTGCTAGGATCAAACTTGGCGTTAAGAAACGGTCCGGAC
The DNA here is from genome assembly GCA_030705105.1 of Suhomyces sp. yHKS641. Lineage (NCBI taxonomy): Eukaryota > Fungi > Ascomycota > Pichiomycetes > Serinales > Debaryomycetaceae > Suhomyces > Suhomyces sp. yHKS641. The sequence goes on along the minus strand of JANIWR010000017.1, from coordinate 94,539 downwards.
ATGTTCTTTAAGCTACCTGTACTATCTCGTGTCTCACTGAGATGAGCTTCTTATACAAATTTTTTTACCGGGCCATGTGCAGGACACAACATCGTTTCTGACGTGGTAGCGCGCACACGGCTGCAAATATATTAACTATATGACTATTTCTTCCTCCGCTTGGTATCTTCCTTGGGCTCTTTGGGTTCTTCATTTTGAGCAGTAGAGGTATCTGACGCAGAGCTGATGTTGATGCCAGCTCGCGACACTCTTCTTTTGAGCTTGTTTCTATGATCTGTCTGCTCTTTATGAGAGGGTAGGGAAGGCGGAGGACTATCTGTGTTGGAATCATCTTCATCGACTTCGTTTTCAAAGAGATGTGAGTTTGCGATAGGTTTCTTTGTATCTTTGAGCAATTGCTCATACTCATCCTTTTTCATTTTACCTTCTTTCACCAACTTTTTGAGTAGTTCACTTTCTTTGGGGGGTAAGTTCGCTTTGGGTTCTGGCAAAGAAGGAGAGTCCGAGCTGGAACGTGAATTGAAAATATCTGAGCTGTACGATGACTTTCCTCTGGAATTGGTGACACTATTATGGACGGTGTTTAATGTGTTGCTTAATCCATTAAAGTAGATCTCATTGACATTTAGGTTTTTGTTAGGATCCAAGCCTTTATTTCTGAGACTTTGTATTGAGGCAGCGCCTTCGGGATCTTGTTTGATTCCAGGCAAAATTTCGCCGCATTTGAGTGCTGCAGCATCTTGTGAAGTATACTCTTTTGAATGAGCTATTCTACTATGGTTAAGGAACCCTTGTGCCGATGAAAAGTTGCTCCGTTGACAATCGGGACAGGTCAACCTCACCACGATTCCGTCTGTTCTTCTGTACAAACACCCCAAGTTCTGGTTGATTTTCAACGAGTTGACTCCCGAGCCTTCTGAAACCGACGAATGTGAATAAGACGGCCGCAATGACGATGTCGTTGATCTAGTACGGTACGTATGGCCGCCTGCTCCTGGGGCAACAGGTATTTCATTGGGAAGAGCGGAGCTTCCGGCAAATACTGATTGTTTGTCGTTCAAGTAGTCTGGTTTAAAGAGATGGCTGTTCCCATAACTATCATTGCCAAACGCTTCCATCAGTCTATTCAAGTCATTATAGCTTACAGTCAAAGACTTGTTCAAGACTTCAAAATACTTTAACGTGAAGTCGTTGGTCTCACTGGATATCTTGAGGTCATTGGGTATGTCAAAAAACTTTCTTAGCACAAGCATCTGGGATTCTATCTTGCTGATCTCGGCTTCGGTGAGTTTCAACTCCTGATGCTTTAATCTGATTTCCAAGTCAATTTGACTCGTTATGATTTCTTTGAGTTGCTCAAGAGGGATTTGTTTGAGTTTCTTGATTATTACTTCTTTCTGTTTGTCACCGACTTCATTTGGGGTGTCTTCTTGTTTCGCCTCCGGCGGTGAGTTTTCGACTTCGGCCGGAAAATGCTTCTCTTCTTCCGAATTACTCATTTATAGTGAATTTAACAGCTCACTAAGAGTCCTCTGCCATGTGTTTCGCTGTTTCAGTCCTGCTGAAAGAGTCTGAATTACAAGCACTGTGCTGTTCGGCACAGTTACGTATACACTGCCGATTGTGTCACGTGCATTTGGATGTGCACTACCGCTGGCTGCCAAGTCTACAGCTGTACTTTAAAGCTACATGATGAAAGAAGGATGGCTAAATAGATGTTGATGACGATTTGTTCTCCCCCACTAAGCCAGAACATTGTGTACCCGTGAACCCTAATACCAGTAATCTTCATATTCGTCGTAGTGTGCGCTCAAAAAATAACTCAGGCCTCAATTTAAAAAGCAGCAAGTATTTTGTCAGAGATGATTCCACTTTTCTGAAGTTTGCCATCTATAATGCTTCGCCAGGAAATGATGCAAGCGGCCAGAACTCAACTGGCTCGCACAATTGGACGCAGATTTGGATCCAGAGCTTACTCCACCCAGCCTAAAGTGTCCAAGCCTACATCTAATTGGCTTTTAGGCGGGCTTGTATGTGGAATAAGCGGCTTTTTCGGAGCTGCTGCGTATGAAGCTTCTAAACCAAGCGAGAACATAAATTCCACATTGCCTTTAGAACAATTGAAATCGCCTCAATATGCAAGTAGTGCAGAGATTGAAAAGGCTATTGGTGAGATTAAAGAAGTGTTTGCCAGAACCCCCACTGATTTGAGCATTGATACGTTGATCAACAACTCGCAAGAACAGCTTGATGAGCAATCGGACTCGTACTTCAATTCGCACCACGCCACCTCAGATCAAAGACCTAAGTATGTGGTGTACCCAAGACTGACCGAAGAAGTTTCAGAGATCCTTAAGATATGTCACAAGTACAGAGTTCCGGTGGTTCCTACTAGTGGAAAGTCATCATTAGAGGGCCATTTCATACCAACAAGAGGCGGAATTACCATCGATATCACCTCGATGAACAAGATTCTTAAACTTGACAAAGTCGATTTAGATGTTCGGGTACAAGCAGGTGTAGGCTGGGAAGAGCTAGCTGATTATTTGAGCGAGCACAATTTGTTATTTTCGAGTGATCCGGGTCCCGGTGCTACGATCTCTGGTATTTGCGCCAATAATGCTTCAGGAACTAACGCAAGTAGGTACGGCGAAACCTACAAAAACGTATTGAATCTTACTGTGGTTTTAGCAGATGGCACCATCGTTAAAACGAAACAGAGACCACGCAAGTCGAGTGCTGGCTACAATCTCAATTCTTTGTTTGTGGGCAGTGAAGGCACTCTTGGTATTATAACGGAAGCTACCCTTAAATTATACGTCAAGCCCAACTTCTTACACGTCATAGTTGTTCCATTCAAAACCATCAAGGGTGCTGCCGATGCCGTCAACTCGATTATCTATCAAGGTGCCCAGCTTGATGCAATCGAACTTCTTGATGATAAGATGATGAAGGTGATCAATGAGTCGGGTGAAACGTCAAGAAAGTGGGATGAAAACCCTACCTTGTTTCTCAAAATCGGCGGTGCCAACAAGACCCATGTCAAGGGAATCGCCGACGAGATTGAGCATATGGTAAAGCAATATGGGTCTTTGGGATTCCAGTACGCGGAAGACGAATCCGAAAAGGAGGAACTCTGGTCGGCCAGAAAAGTAGCGCTTTGGTCCACTATCAATCAAGGCAAATTGGAAGACAAAAACATGCAATTGTGGACAACTGATGCAGCCGTGCCAATTTCCAAATTGCCTCAGTTCCTAACCGAAACCCAAGATGATATCGCCAAGAACGGTTTAAAAAGTACTTTGGTTGCTCATATAGGCGATGGTAATGCTCATAGCTTTATACTTTACAAGCCCGAGCAAAGAGAAAAGGCCGAGGCACTTGTGGAGAGAATGGTGCAACGCGCCATAAAATATGAAGGTACATGCACAGGTGAACACGGAGTTGGCTATGGAAAGAGAGACTTTTTGCTTGAAGAGGTAGGTGAAGACACTGTAGCCGTAATGAGAAAAATCAAATTAGCCTTGGACCCTTTGCGTATTTTGAATCCTGATAAGATCTTTAGAATAGATCCTGCAGATCATGCACATTGAATACACGTGACCAAACTATATACTTTTCATTTTGGAACCGTACACCAGTATTTGATTGTAGAGCACCATGTCTAGTACCGATGGGGAGATATCCATAGATACAATTGCACGGATTTTCAAGGAGATCTCTTTCAAGGATCCAAGCACCAAAATAACGCGTCCTACGCTTGAAATGGCCTCGCAGTACATCAAATTGTTCGTGAATGAGGCCGTCTTGAGGTCAAACGAAGAAAGAATTCTAGAGGGTGATTCTTTGACCAAGGTCGATGGAATAGATAATATACAAGATACGTCGTCCCAGGTGGAGGAGAATAACGTGAATGAGCAGGAAAAAGAAGACGAAGAGCTCGACAATGAAGACTTGGATCCAGACATAATAGAGCCTACGACCCAGGAACAGTTGGGCGCAAATGTCGAGGTATCGGGCAATACCATCGACTCAAGACATCTATCTAAAGTAGCGGGAATACTTGTGTTGGATTTCTAGGCAAATGCTGCTCTATATACTAAATCTATAATTGTTTAGGTCTATAATATTCCAGTATCCGTAGGATAGTTCTTTCTTCGTTAAGTTGAGACTTTTGATGGAGTCCGGCAATGGTGCCAGGACAGTTATGAAAAGTGGAATTCTGATGTTGTAGTATTCTGCAGTACTTATCAAATTGGTCTCTTTCTCGCTCATTTCCAACAGCAAACTTAATGGCAATTGACTCCAACCTTGACCTTGTATAGCCAAGGTTTCTAGGCTGGCAGAGGGTTCGGGGCTCGCGTTGTCTGTTTTTTGGAATAGCGAGTTACCCAAACGTAAAATGAGTTCCGATCGAGATATGGTCGATTTGGTCGTAAGACATGCTGTGGGGATCGTCTTTATCAAGTTTTTGGTACCTTCCGACGATTTAATGGCGATATCTGCAACTGGCAAAGTCAATTGTATTTTATAACTGCTCGAGTTGTCAGTATTGGAAGCTGGGGTTATCATGTTGGAAGGTATAAACGGAACAGTAGCAATGTGAATATTCATCTCGCTGGGTAATGGGTTAATAAGATTAATTAGAAAGGTCTTGCTTTCGCCCACCCTTAATATCCTCTCATCAACTGGTTGATCAGGTTGTAGTATTTTATTTGATACTGTATTGGTAAACTTAAGAGATGGCATATACTCTACAGCATTGAATTTGACCCGGAATTTGTTCACAGTGGGTAGCTGACCAGGCTCGGTACGAGGAAGTAACAAGAACGAATTGCATTTCAAGCATTTGTACGACTTTTTAGTAGATAATTTCTGAGCCAATGGGTATCGCACAGGTGGAGAGACTTCCAGTTGTTCTGAGGTGTTAGGTGTAGTGGCCTTAGTCTTTGGTTTGAGATTCGATAATGCCAAGTTCTTCAATCTCAGCTCGTTTGGGTCTTCCGTTGTCTGATCTGTGGTAAGTTTGTCATGATATTCCTGGAACAAGTTGACAGAAGCAGCCTTTTTTTCAGAGCTGATGATGCTATGAAGCGATTTGGGACTGGTAATGACTTTGGTTTCATAAATATAATCACAAGAAAAGCATTGGAATTTAAATGATTTGCCTGTCTTGCCGTTCACGTCATGATCTGAGATTGAAATGGTTAGGGGAGCCGTACAGTCCGGGCACACGAAGCAGTTCTTGGAACAGTGCCGTATATCATTGGGTGAGTTTGAATAGTCAGATATGCAATTGGAACAGAATTTGCATTCGATGTTATAGTAGCAGTCGTACTTCGACTTATGATACTGACATGAAGGACAGAATAATAATTGTGACAAATGAGTGACTGAGTTCAAAGAGTATCCATCCAAGGAATTGTGATCATCCGATTTGGGACAGAAAATACCGGACTCATTGTAGATTTTAGACATCCAGCCAGTTGTAGTTAGCTGTTGCAGTGATCTGCAATTGGGAAATTATATCGCGTTGCATACACGTGACCACATACGTACCATAAGCCTCGCTGTTGCGGAGTGAGTTTATCAGTGTGTTACGAGTAAGTAACTCGCACCATGTGGGAGACTGGGGAGAGGAACATCTAATCGTCTTGACAAGAGTTATTGCGAAGAAATCTTTCCGCTTAATTAGAAAGCTTTGAAACGACGGGAAGTGTCAAGGCTTACTTGAAATCCCCTTATTGAAAGGCTCTAGCCCTCATTCAACGTGCAAATTAAGCCATGTTCTTGAATTTCACTGCAGCCCAAATCATCATGACAACCATTTGCCGCTTGATGGAAGGCCATATTGCTAGACACGGCTGCCTGTCAAATACTAGTTCTGACACGACTTCGTATCTAATGGGAAAAAATACCTCGCAAATCCTCGGGATTTTGACACTGTACGATTTGGGTGCGAAGAACCCTTTTTCGGGAGTCTAATTACATGCATGCACCTGGAACAGGTGAGCTTGACAGCAATGTATGTTACGGATAAGTGGATATGACGACTGATGCATGTTAACCAGGTGCAACGTGCTAACTCGTGGTAGCAGTTGATGGTTGACATCGAACTGTAATTAACTCAACAAGCCACAATAACCAAGGGGCATTACTGCGTTTCGTTTGGTTAAGAAACCTACACGTGTGATCTGCCGCATGCCCAGTCCACCAAGGTAAAGAGGCATTTGTTTATCTATAAATATGTAGAGGAAACCTACCAAGAGTAAGATTGTCAGAAAAGTAAAAGCCAAAATGATCAGCCCAGTCTATTTTATGACTATAGCCAGTGCAATTGCTGCTACAATTAAGTCTAGTGGAATTGCAGATGCATTCAAAACTGCCGATGGATTGGCTCGTAGAGACAACACCTATACCAGTCAAGCAAAGTACCTGGTCCTTACTCAGTACTTCCAGCAAGATGACCCAAATACTGACGACTCCAATTTTGATATATCTCAAAATTTGGGATTAGAGTCTAGTACCAGTTGGAGCCAGTTGATTTCTGATCTCCAAGATTACAATAGTCAATCGCCTGACCACAAGTACAAGTTGATTTTCTTACAGAGACACGGTGAAGGATGGCACAATGTTGCACCAGACTTTTATGGAGCTGCCGAATGGGAATGCTACTGGCAAATCTTGAATGGTAATGGAACAGTGGAATGGTACGATGCCGAATTGACACCCCATGGTATAAGCGAGATCCAAAATGTAAAGAGTATCTTCTCCAACGCGATAAGTAACAATGGGGCTCCAGTTCCACAGTCTTACTATGTTTCGCCATTGAGAAGAACGTTACAGACTTGGAACGTTCTTTGGACCAATCTCGCCAGTGGAAACCCAACAATCAAAGAGTTGGCCAGAGAAACTTACGGCATTGGCACCTCCAGTCAGCGCCACAACAAAGAATATATCAGTAGAAACTATCCATTTGCCAATTTTGAAGACAATTTCAGTCAGTTCGACACAGAATGGGACCAGACTCAGTACGAGTCTTCCGATCATCGTAAATATAGAGCCAACGCGCTCTTGGATGAAATCTTCACAACCGATAACAGCAATGTTGTATCGTTGGTTGCACATGGAGGATTTATCAAGTCCGTACTCAAGGTGATTGGACATAGAAAGTGGAGCCTCGGCACTGGCGAGATGGTTCCAGTGGTCATCAAGGCTGAGTTCGACAAGCAAGGCGATTCTTACGATACATCCAGTGTGTTTGATTTACAGTACGTACCATGTTGAACATGAAGACGTTGGGAGTCTCCTTTCATAGATCGAAGTACTCCCCTCCGTGAAGCACCCTTTGCACTATTCGCGGTCTTTAGTAATTAATATAAGCCATTGGCATATACATATCCAGTAGAGACAAAGGTATCGTATCAGCCATAATTATATTTCGGACTTATACTCCCGTACCACTCTTCTATTTTTAAAACTGTTGACATGACACACCTCAGTAGGATGATAAATGATGTATTTGTAGCTACAAAAAATAAAAAGAATTTAACGATTGGTGTTTGTGTAAACAGTGCACTGTCTCGGGTAGGTTGAAAGTCGCAACGAGAACACAAACGAGCCTAGACTCGAATTATTTTTAGTATCGTACAATCAGCCGGAGAAGCAACATTATCGGAAACGGTTTTTGAAAATACCACACAGATTACGTCATAGAAGATCTGACAGATCTAAACTACGGCGGTATCGGATATCCTGCCGAGGGGCCCCTAAAAACCTAGCCGGTGTGATGACCCAGAGGGCAAATCCAGTTGCCATCAGCCAACTTATGTTCCGTCAAGCATTATCGGGCAATCTAGGCTCCAACAGCATGTCGCATGACATCAATGACTCGTTTTCTAGTTCGCACATACTTGCTTTCTTATATTTACTCTACACGCACTAAATGTTACTATTGTTGGAGGATGGCAAAATCCCATAATTCTGGTCTAGACCGCGAAATTTTAGATTTTGCGGCTCCCAAACGAGAATACGACCACAAACGCATTGTCACTACTTAGGTCCTAGCTTATTTAACTACGATTATTGCGTCAACCTCTCTCGCTATATTCGTGCCGTGGCATGTGCGCCCAAACAGCATTCAAGGTAAACCCCCTTCTCTTCAACCTGGATGGTATACTCACCACCTTGTTGCTTCGCCTCTGATTCCACCACTGTGCCTCATTCTCTCGGACCGCAGCCGAACATACCGCAAAAGAATTGTATTTCCACCGCAGTGACTTATCCTTAACGCTTTTCGCCCTCGCGACGAAAAAGAAATTACTTCGTTGCATCACCCTACACTGTACAGCCATTACCTACGGAAGATATATCATACTAATAAATACCACATTTCGGTGTCTCGTAAGATTTTAGGTATAGAGTTAATTTGAGCCAAAGCATTTTGAATATTATATAGTTCGCTTATAATATTTCATATATCACACCATTGAGGCTGGCCTTCTACAGTTCTGGCAAGTTCCCGTGAAACATTTTATCCGAATCTAATAAGCGTGACATTATCAAAGCGTCAAATCGATAGCGAATACTGAATTTATGCCTTTTGTTTGAAGTCAAAAGCCCATTATTATCGCCACCAAAAAGGAACTACTCGATTCTCAAACCTGCTACTACTGTTGTTAATAACGAGTTTAGTTTATTTATAAATTCCCACTTCCCAGCCACTAAGAAATAGGGAACTAGAGAAAATCCAAGAAAAAAAAAAGACCAGCAAGAAATTAGATCCATCATCGAGCCTAATACATATTCCAGAATCATAAAAGGCTTTTATAAGTCAAGTACATCGACATACCATCCTCGAGAGTCAAACAAGTCTTCGTTACGAGCAGTTTAAGTATCGTGTTGTTGCTTAGGCTGACTTATTTTAGGACACAACTTTAAAATCTTTATTGTCTAGATCTATTGTTGTCGCGGGTTCCCCAGCTGACGTAGCACCCGCTTATATCTGGAAGCTTTCCTGTCATCTAAGAACATCGAAGAAATCCAAACAACTAATTAAAAGGATTCATCCACCCCTTCATTACAATACACACAATCATGAGTTCATCTCCATCAATTTGTGCCTCACCAAATTTTACATTCCCATCCACTAATAGCCCTCGAGATACCCCGGGAGACTATTTCACAATGAAATCAGTAACCAAACCTACACTGTTGTCCCATTTCAATCAAAGTTCCCCACAGTCAACCACCCGTAGCAGAAGTATCCTGGGCCAACAGCATCCTAAACTCTATTCATTTCATTATCCAGATAACAAAAGCAAACCATTGACAAACCACAAAGCTGTTAATGACTCCATCAGTTCTATCACGTCCAATACTTCCGACTTGACCATATATGAAACCAGTTTTAACAAGAGCTTGAGGACTGATTCGATTGTATCAAATGATACGTTGGTAGATGAAGATTGCAAATGCGAAGAAGAGCAGAATGTGGAAAAGGTACAACATAAAAACGAAAAGTCCGTAAAACATAGCTTTAAGTTGAACTTGGCTAGACGTCCTAATAAATCGTTACCGATGACATTATCTAATGATTTACTCACATGCAATGAAGCAGGAGAATCAGAAGAATCAGAGAGTATCAAGGCAGTTTCTGCATCCGAACCATCATTTCCATTCCCAGACTCAAACAATACAACCACCACAACCAACACTGAGCCTAACCAGTCATCTATCCCACCACGCTCATCCTCACATCTACCATTTCTACAAAATATCAAGAAGCAAACCACCCTTCCTTCCATACCATTACAGAATGAATTGTCATTTGACTCGATAAAACATGAACAACTCAGACGATTACATTCATTGCCTACTGTAAATTATAGACTGCAAATTGAGAATCTTTCCCAAACGACCATCAAATATCTTGGCATCAATGATACTCGCGACCTTTTGAAAAGTCATACGGCTGACAAATTGCTAGTTTTAGATATACGGCCCTTTGCGGATTATGTTAAGTCACATGTCAAGGACGCAATCAATGTCTGTCTACCATCGACATTGCTAAAGCGTCCAAACTTTACCTTACACCGCTGTATCAATTCGTTGCCTAACTTTGAGAAGTTTCAATTTGAAGATTTATTCAGCTCAAAGAATGGTAAAGTATTCATTTATGATCATTACGAAAATTCTGCCAACCTATATCATATTTGCAACAAGATTGTGAATAGTCCATTGTACAGCGATGCTCATCATTCTATTTACCTAGTCGATGCAGCCTTGAGCCATTTCAACGAGAAATGTCCCGAGTTATTAGTGCAAGGAGCTAACCCATCCACAAGTACGACAGCTACTTCTCAAAATTCAAGTGATATTTTCAAAAATACATCCGTGCATTCAAATCTCAGACCAGCTCCAACCACATTACAGAACCCATCCTCAACCAATAACATCAACCTTATGGATTCTGGTTCAGTGAACAATTTGTTGTCGCCATTAAATGTCGACACCAAAGGAAGAGCCCATTCAGTTGCGGATTTGAGTAACTTCCAAAAATCCGGCAATGATTTGAAACGCAATGCAACTAGTATTGATATGGATAATCTCCATAGCTCAACCCCAATCTTATCGAAGTTTTCATTGCCCAAAATTTCTGGTGGAAACGTCTTCAAAATCAGGCATAATGAAGAACTCAACAACTTAAATTCTAATCCTTTTGATTTCACTTTAAGTGCACCACCGGCAGACTATCCATCCAAGACTCTGGTACCAGCAAGTTTAAGTCAAAACACATCGAACTTGTTCAGATTGAACAACTTACCAAAGGATAAAAGCTCTTTACCAGATTGGTTGCAATCTACCATTTATACGGGGGATCACCAATCTAATAAAATCAATGATGATTTCTATACGTTAGAAAAGTACGAACAGAAACGGTTAATCACAGCATTATCGTTTCAAAACCCAGCCTCCGACAACGGGGTACTCTCGCCTATGCATGAAGGCGAAGTGGCACCCACTATCAGTTGTGGTATTGAATATGGCCATAAAAACAGATACAAGGACATTTTCTTGTTTGAGCATTCAAGGGTAAAGCTCGTTGACCAAACTAAAAAGTTGGACGTACCTACTGATGAAGATTATATTAATGCTTCATACTTAGATCCAATCGAGGACTTGGATCAATTTACTACCGCATCGCCTCAAATACTTAAACATTTGAAATTTATCGCTACGCAAGGACCTTTAGAACAGACCATGGGTGATTTCTGGAAATGTATTGTCAAGACTAGAAGTCCCATTGTTTTGTCGTTGACAGATGAAATCGAAAATGGAGTCATGAAATGTTCACCATTCTGGAAATCAGGAATATATCGTTCTAACCAAGAGGTGATCAACTTGAAACTTACAGGTCAAGTGCAAGCCAATCCCTACTTGATTTTGAGGACTTTTTCGATGACTATGAGCAATCAGCAAGACTGTGAAACTGTTAGCCATGAAGTTTTTCAAATTCATCTCTTGTCCTGGCCCGATATGGGAACTATATCCTCGCCTTTGGACATCATCCAAATCATTCAATTGAAGCACTATATGTTGGAAAAGATGACATTGGACAACTGTGCTTATCCAACTGTTATCCACTGCTCTGCTGGCTGCGGAAGAACAGGAACATTGGGTGCAATTGATACTGTAATCAACATCTTGAAGAATAATAAGACCCCAGAATTGAAATCTGATCCAATTCGAAAGATTGTCAATAATTTCAGAAAACAGAGAATTTCCATGGTCCAAAACTTGAGACAGTACTACTTGATTTATGAGATAGTGTTGAATTACTTGAACCTGACCAATTTCAATTCTGGCCAGCCAGACGAGAGTCTTCACTGGGATGATCTAACCAAGTTAGATATTGTGAATGATTTTATAGCCAATAGTGCTGGAACTAAATAGACAAAAAGTACCTCTTTTTTACTTCTCATACAAAATATATAACGACTTAATGTTACATTTACAGGGCACATCACCATGTGTATAGATTGAAATGTTGCAGCACAAATTTGGACAATGTATGCGAAATCGTCCCATAATTTGCGCATAACTTACCCGAAATAATTGACAGCGATGCTATACGTTGTGCGACTTGCGGTGCGGCTGATGTCTCGTATGCAATGGCTACATCTTTTCTACTAGTTCTAAGAGTTACATGTAGTCTCCGACGATCCTACTTTACTGACTGTTTAATAAACCTTAATTATGACATTAACAATTTCTAATCACGTATACAACTATTAACTTAGACGTTAGCAGTAATAGCTTGCTTGATAGCAGCTGGGTTGGCACCAATTACCTTTTGGACAACCTTACCATCCTTGAAGTAAAGGATAGTTGGCATGGAACTGATTTCGTATTCTTGGGCAACTTCTTGAACTTCATCAACGTCAACCTTGATGAACTTAGCAGTGGTGTATTCAGCGGAAAATTTGTCCAAGAGTGGAGCAATCATCTTACATGGACCACACCAGGTGGCGAAGAAGTCGACAACGACTAATCCAGTGTGCTTTAAAGCTTCTTCAAATTCTTGCTTGTTGTTGACAACGGTAACCATTTTATTCTATTTTATCTTATTGACGTAATTGATTTAAGGGAAGAATTCTCGCTATTTATACTTGCCGTTCATTTGTCATACGGCCATACTACACGATCACGTGTTACACAGTTGACAGTGATACTGGGTCTAGTTCCTCCGACAAAACGTGACTTTGGCACGGTTTTGACACAGATTACTACACATTGTATTCTAGATCTGCTCGTTATTTGTAATAGCACGACATATTTTTCCGCAGTTGACGCAAAATGTCGTTTCCGATCAGTATTGAGTTTTGAGACTGCGTGACGATGACAATTAATACAGGGTTATCAGATTCTGGTGGCTTCTAGAAGCTCACCCTAGCATAATTTGTCTTGGAGGTGGCAAATACTCTAGCCATTCCTTGTTTGCATGACCTGGCTGCAAAACCACCGTTTTGCCTCGGTCATACTCACTTATTAATTGTTGTAGTACTCTAATTTGTAATTTGATATACTCATCAAGAACCGGAACTTTCTGGTTTTGCAGCTTTAAGTCATCGACATATTGTCTGCAGTAGTTGATTATGTCACACGTTGCACGGCTTACGCATTCAGAAGTCACTTTCAACTCTTTCTCGATCGGTTGGTTATGATAGAGTAAACCAATAGGTGGGACACCATTGATAATTTCGAAGTGCGACTCTTGATGTTGCAAGAGATCAAGAATCTCGGAGTCCTGTATAGTGTCAGGAATACTGTTGGTATTTTTGAAAGCCTCAGGTGCCAATTTGAGCCATTCAGCATTGTATTCGAGACCCGGCAAGTATATGAGTGGAAGTAGATTATCCTCAAGGTTGATGGCAAGTGATTCGGGGCTGATTACGAGTTGAACTTGAGGAACAGCGCCGAGCCATTTAGCCTTGAGGACCAAGTCGTCGCTTGGAAGTTTCAATTTGAGCTCAAGCAATTGTTGGTTATTTTTCGACATACCTGGGATGAATCCATAAGTGCTTATGAAGTTTTGAATGCTTTCAATTGGCGAATAGCTTATAGTGATTTCAAACTCCTCAGTCTTGATGAACTCATGTTTAAGTTTCAATACGATGGAATTGTCAGCTCTGTCAACATCAAAGTACGAGTTGTTGTGGTGGTGATGGTTGGCAAAATCGAGTATAGGCACAAGAGTGACATTTGTGACAAAGTCATCTGATCCTTCCTCCTGGTGTGGTATTTCTAGTGTTCTTGACCTCACTGCTCTGAGCAATTGAATATAGGTTTCAAAGGTCATCACCAGGCTGAACTGAAAATCTTGTTCTTTGTATTTGGTATCTATGCTTTCGACTAAGTTATGGTAGTCTAACTTATGTTGCTGTGAGTCGGTCGCAAGGCGACTTATGAATAAATCACTGGTATCATCTTCTACGTACTCCAATACAGAAGTGTTGAGTAAGATTTCCAAGTATGGATCAAGTATAGCAAGTGGCGAGTCTCTATAGTATACTGATTGGCTCTTCATGTTTCTAAGAGCCTTAATTCCAACCAAATAAGCTACTATTATTTGAGTTTCTGTAGAAGGTTCCATGACTGTTAACATGGTAACCAAAAGCTCTGATTCTTTCAATGTTACCTTGGAGAATTCTTGCTGTTGATCTCTCTGTTTGAGCAGCTGTAATAGTTCCAATAACGTCATATAGTCGATGGTGACATCTTGAGGAATTCTTAGTATTTCCAAGTCCGTTTCAGAAGTTATTGGAGAAGTCTGATTATTAAATTGCAATCCAATTCCTCCAAGCTTACTGCGACCAATGGATAAGTTGGGATGTAATTGAATGTTTCTGCTTGAAATCCATTTGACAAATTCCAGATTCTGCGAGACCCCAGGTATAACACCGTCAATAATCATCGCTAATACTAGTTAGTTAACCAACTGACATTATGACAGTACTAGAAGATCTATCGGTAATTTGCAGGTGACACAAAAATCAGCAAGACCGAGCAAGGGGATAAAAGTTTTTTCTGGATAGTCAATTGCAGAGAACGAACCACCAGTAGAATAGTGAGATAGAACCAACATGTCTTGGGACGACGAAGATTTTGATACCCCTAAACCAGCTGCCGCTCCAGCCGCTGTAGCAAGTTGGGAAGAAGAAGAAAATGACGACGACGTTTTAGAGTCTTGGGAAATCGACGAAGAGGAAGTGGCCAGAAAGAAAAAAGAAGCTGAAGCTCAAAAGCAAAAGGAAAAAGCCGAGTTGAAGAAAAAGCAAGAAGAGGCCAAAGCCAAGAAACTTGGAATCAAGAAGCCCCTGGAATTCGATGATATTGATGAAGAAACCAGAAAGGAATTGTTGAGACAAGCTGAGTTGAAGGCTGATTTAAATAATGCTGCTGACTTGTTCGGTGGATTAGGTGTTGCTGGAGATGACGATTTCGACATTAATGCCCACCCAAGAGAAAGAGTTGCTAAAGCTCAGGCTGCTGTAGCCGCAAGAAAGCCAGCTTTCAACAAAGATACCCCCATCGACTCACATCCATTGTTCCAGCCAACTAACAAGCAAGAGTTTGAAAAGTTAAGAAAGGCTGTTTCCCCTGCATTAACCAATTTGGCCGAAGATTCCTTATTGAACTACTCGTCATATTTGGCTATTGATTTAATCAGAGATTTGACCCAACCATTAACAGTTGACAGTCTCAAAAAGGTGATATCCACATTAAATGTTGTTCTTAAAGATAAGGAAAGACAAGCCAGACAAGCCAGATTGACCAAGTCGGGTGGTACCTCTACTGGTGGTGCTGGTAAGAAGAAGGCCAAGCCTGCTGCCAGACCTAATGTTGGTGGAGGTTTCATGAAGGATGGACTTGAGGATATGGATAACTTCGACGATTTCGGAGATGATGACTTTATGTAAAATTCTTCGAATGATTGTTATGTTAGAGATAGAACGTTTTTTTGGTCCTCGAAACTTACCTGTCAATTTCCGAATTTGGTGTTTCCTTCGTTTAATATTCTGATTCTCTCAGCAACTTGTATAGTATGTAAGGAAAGCACTAATGGAAAGCTTCGTCTAAGTCTTCAAGCTTGGGGTTATTTTGCGTGCGATAATGTAGTATTTAGGATGGCCAAGTAGATTTATAGGGTCCATATCGGAGACAGTTGTTGCTGAACTAGGATTGGGTTTCACCTTAGCGATCTTGGTGTCTTTTGATCCTTTTGATTTTTTCGTACGAGGTCGTTTAGGTCGAGATTCAGGCTTTATTGATCCCAGTTTTTTTGGTTCCAATTCGACATCATCCATTATAGCGAGATATTCGGGTTCAAGAACATTCAAAAAAGACTCATGGTGCGAAGAGATGGGTACGTTCTTTTTTGGGGTCTTGCTTATAACGGGCTTTTTTTCAATAATTAGTCGCTGAACCTGATCAACTCTGAGCGCTTCAAGTGATTCGAGTATGACAGAATTGCAAGGGGTGGAGGTTGCCTGAAACTGCACATTTCCGAGTGATATAGGCTTTTTCTTTGCTTTTATACGACTTGATTTTGGCGACTCTGGCTTCCGAAATATCTGCTCTAGTTTTTGAGCAGGATCTGTCGTAACTGACTTTTTGCAGCTCTGACGTTTGGTAGACGCTTTAATGGCCTTTTTGGTATTTCCTGTTTTTACTAATATTGTTAGAAGTAGACCTTATGTTTCAAATGTAAAATTCACATACAATTCTTCCTTATCGTTTTATTCCTAACCATGGCTGCCAAATATGAGGATACTATTTAACTTTTTTTGCATTCATTGATATAGATCGCACTGGGCTCACAACGACCAACAAGCGAGCGCACGACCCAGTTCGATCTCAAATAAAACTCACGCTTAGTTGAGCAGTTTAGTCGTAAGCTTGTTGAAGCTATGTCTAACGATAATATTATATTGCCATCGGTGGCGTCATTATCAACTCTAACGATATCGGACACGTCTAAATCCGGATTTGGATATAATCCTTCAGTTGGGCCACTTTCCAACTCTATAACACAAGAGAGTTCCAATATATTGTTGAGTAAAAAAACCATATCACTTACCCCCACATCCAACAACTCAATATATGACAAAAATATAAGCAACAAGAAGCCAAACGAGGTGAATCTCTCCTCATTATCATTTTTGTTCTGTGAAATGGTCAATTGGTCGCATAAAAATTCAAAAGGAATCCAGGATTTGGAGACAAGACTAAATGGTCTAGGATACCAAATAGGCCAGAGATTTCTAGAAGTGATCAAGCTTCGAGAGGGGTTTAAAGTAAGCAAGAGAGAGATCAAAGTGATTGACATATTGAGATTTATCCATGGAACGTTTTGGAAATCTGTCTTTGGCAAAACTGCCAATGAGTTGGAGAAATCTCAAGATGCATCGAACGAATTCATGATTATTGATAATGTCCCACTTGTATCTAAATTTATAAGCATACCCAAAGATTATGGTAATCTAAATTGCTCAGCATTCATGGCAGGAATCATAGAAGGGTCTCTTGATTCTTCGGGCTTTCATGCCAGCGTAACGGCACATTCAGCCCCAATTGAGGGAATTCCCTTGCGCACAGTATTTTTAATAAAGTTTGACGATCTGTTGGCACTTAGAGAGAGCCTACGCTTTACATAGTATAATACACGGTACGACACCCCAGCACTCATATGGGTCAATAAGAGCTGTACCCCAGACTATTTGTGGTGCGCGCACTACGAGCTTGTTAAATCTCGAAGATGGTCGAAAAAAAATGGCCGATCAGTTCATTAAGAGAGTGGGTTCAAAGGGTTCAAACTAAAGAGCCAGGTCATAAAATCTTGTAAATATCATACGTGGTTAAAACTGCATAATAGACAATCTATAGAAATAACTTGCAATGGGTATAACAATCAGACAAGCAACCATCAATGATATACAGGCTATGCAAAATGCCAACTTACATAATTTACCTGAGAACTACCAATTAAAATACTATATGTATCATATTTTGTCATGGCCACAAGCAAGTTTTGTCGCAACCACATATGACGACGTATTGAATGAAACTGATGAAGCAGAAAAGGACGACTTGAAACAACCGATAGTAGTAGACCCAATAGGTGACTCAGCATACGTACGCAAAGGGGAAAAGATTGTGGGATATGTGTTGGGCAAGATGGAAGATGATCCCGAGGCTGAAGATAAGACTGCTCATGGTCACATTACGTCGTTGTCAGTGATGAGAACCTACAGAAGAATGGGATTGGCCGAAAAGTTGATGCGTCAATCTTTATACGCCATGTGCGAATCATTCGGTGCAAAGTACGTTTCATTGCATGTTAGAAAATCTAACAGAGCAGCTTTACATTTATACAGAGATTCCTTGGCATTTGAAGTTACTTCGATTGAAAAGTCGTACTATCAGGATGGTGAAGATGCATACGCCATGAGATTGGATTTGAATATCGATGCATTGTTGCCTTCCAAAGCCAAACAAGGCGGTGTCGAGGATGATTTATCAAAAGATTTATTAGAGGATTTGTAGAATAGAAATATAATAATATACAAATTTTTAGTATAGAAACTAGTATGCAATAGCTTTTACCAAAAGCTCATCAAAAACAGGGCTTAATAACGTTCCTTCATTCTTGATGCAACAGTACGCAAGTTACCATAAACTTTTCCTGGTGGAGAACCCAAAATTAATGACACAACTGATTCTCTGGCCATTCTAATATGAGTGAATCCTCCCAAAATATGGATCTTGGAGTCAGCCAACACTATTCTAGTTCTGGTGGCATTTTCGATTGCAAACTTGGTTTTACCGTCTTTACCAGCAATTCTACCAATTGCTCTGGATAAATGGTCTCCTTGCAAGGTTTTCACATCCTTGACCTCAAATGTTTCGATATACAAGTCATCCAATCTTAAAAGGGCAATGGCATCATCGACATCGAATCCTAATGTGAATGCTTTAAGAAAATCGGCTCCCTTTTGTAAGGCACCAACATCGGTAGTCTCTTTGTTAGTTCTTAATTCTACAGTTTTGGTTTTCAAGTTCATTCTGACTTGCAATTTTAAGTGCTCAACCAATGGTGGGTATATCTTGGGCCATGTGTTCTTTAATGGGGCCATTCTGTGAGGAGGAACGGGCACTTTTCTACCTTCTAACTTCACTTTCATTCCCGCTTTAGATGCAGCTGCAAACTTGGGTTTTCCTGATTCGTCTAAAACAACTCCTTGTACTTCAGGTGTGGTTGTTTCTGCCGCTATTGGTTCTGCATCTTCTCCAGTTGGGACAGACGTTGTATCAATGAGCATTTCCTCTTCGTCCCCCGTAGGTTCGGTTGCCGTGGTTGGCGTAAGATCTTTCTTTGCTGTTGGTGCTGCCATGTTGTGATATTCTGACTATATTCCTACTTCTTACTTGACTTAACCTCGTTCAATAGATCATTATCAGTAACCATAAAAAATTAATGAAAACCGATGAGCTTCTCGTCACGTGCGACGCGCTGTCACGCGAAGGATTTTTTTTTTAGATCCCTCTTGGTTTTGCGGAAGCTGGGGTTGGCTCGAGACAAAGAATTGCTAGCCGAGCCACTAATTGAAGGGTCATATTAGGAAAAATTAGTTCACACTTTTACTTGACTATAAGTTACAAGTGATACACATAGGCTCGACCTCCAAAACAGAAGTTATTGGTATAAATTATCGATAGGCTAAAAGAAAATTCGTCTATTGGCCAAATTTTGCCGCTGCAGAAATTCCTGAGACATTAAATCACCAGCGCAATTTCAATTTTTCATCTAGTGGTCCTACACTCACGCTAGCAAAAACCAGTTATACTTCAACATAGTTCAACACTTTGAAGTATTGTCTCCATATTCCTAATCAAAATGATAAAGGTAAATCCATTAGCACACAATCTCGCTAGAAATCTCTTACGAGATAAGTATTTTCATGGGGCATCTATATTACATTTTACCACGCCTTTACATAGGAAACCTCCATTAGATTATAAGTCCATACTATTCCAACTTCGGACTCGAAATTTTAGTACTTTTACTCCAAAGTACAACAAGTCTGGAAATGAAGAGCCCACCAGGAGCCAAGCTGGTCCAGCAGCTACCAAAGCTAGTCTTCTTGCGCAAGCCAATAACACATTTTCCCGTGCCATGGTCCACATAAGATGGCCACTTATGAGAGGCAGCCGGAACGCCTCCAAATCCGACGTGATATCAGCATTTATTTCATCAGTGGTCATGGGTAACATTATATGGATAATATTAGGAACTACTACGTTTGGCCTAGTCACAATGTACTCTTTACACTACTTTGATCACCTTTGGTTCAAGTTATTCCCAGATAGTGAAGACCATCAAGACGAGAACTCTCATTGGGACGACAGCATTTTGGGACATTTTACGAGATCCGTTTTAGCACAAGGATTGGGAGTCAATATTGACTTTCAAAAGGGACATGTCTTGCCAGAATTCAAAGATGGTAAACTCCGCTTCAAAAACTTTAAGTTGCGTTCGTCTTCTACAAAGCCCGGTAGTCAGACATTTCAAGCCAACGTGGAGGCAATGGATATTACACTCTCGTTCAAGAAGTGGTACGAAGGCTCAGGAATCATTAATGATGTTGAAATATTTGGCTTGAATGGTCAAATCATAAAGACCAACAATATTGTACAAGAGCCAATTAGTGTTAACGGCACGCCTGCACCAACACCTGAAGGTATTCACTATCAATATGATGTCAACGACTATAATCTAGAACAACTGTCTGGTCCGGTATATGTACCACCACCCAAATCATTCCTTGACTCAAACTATCAGTTAGAGCATGTCAAAATAAGAGACTCGTACTTCGAAGTTTTCAACGACTCCACTAAATCAAACCCACTAAAAGTATCTATCTTCAGTTGCGATTTGCCAAAATTGAGAGGTGACAGAGTACTTATTGACTTCTTCAATGCGAATAATGTGAGTGGTGCTTTGAATGACTCGATGTTTACGATACATAAACGTCAAAATATCTATAAAGGGGAAGATGATGAAGGAGAAGATTCAAACAAAATAGTGAGGTTTAAATTGAATGGAATCAATTTAGGTGCAATCACCAAATCAAGACCGTACCTGAAATTTAACTGGTTAGTAAACGGAAAGGCAGAAATCACTGCTGATATTACTATACCTAGTTTAAATGAAGAGGAATTTCAAATTATGGATGAGTACAAGAGAGTCAGCAATGCCATCAATGATATGATAACTGATTTTGTGAGTGTTACTAATCCCGAACTCGAATCTAAAACAGATGAAGAAGGCTCTCAAAACACTTTGTTGAAAGGTGCTTTGACAGCTATATATCAAACTTTTTCCAAGGAGTCAACTGAACCGGTAAGCTCCAAATCTGATTATGTGTTGGTCAATGTTAAAATAAAGTTCACTGATCTAGCTGCAAGTTTGCCTCAACACTTACCATTATCCTCCACAGGAGTTCCTTTCATCTCTTTGCAAAATCTCAGATCATTGATTGCCTGTGTCAATACACTTTTCACTGGTTCTCCAACAGTGGACCCCTCACAAACTAATACAACTGCATCACACTCGAGTTCTGCAACCTTGTTCAGTCCACACAACCCGTTGGTCATTAAGACCACTGTCATTGAAAAGTTAACTGATCTATACAATATTGAAAACTTGGGGCAAACCAAAATCGTCGATTCGATTGTAAGTGATGTGTATGAAGACCTTCTCAAATTGGTCAAGGCTAATGAAAGACAGATTATTAGCGAAAAATCTAACATGTGGTCACATTCGATAGCAAGTCAATTGCTATTATTGGGATTGGGTGTTATAGTATAACGAAACTTACGGAACAAGCATATTTATTTCATTTCAATTGTCATTTATTTATTCATTATGATGTAGTATCTATTTTCTTTCCCTTTTTATCAACGGTGCTTGTAGCACCGTCCCTTTTTTGCCATGAATATCTTCAATCAAATCACCATCCACTTCTTTGGCTCCTATTCCCAAAAGTATTCCTTTTTGACGGTTATCTATGCGACTTTCCAACCTCTTATTGCTATTTACTTCCTTGGCCGGTGGTTTCCATCCCATACCTCTCAATAACGCAGCTCCAAATTGCTCCACAGGAACCTTGTCATAATCTGCAGATTCCTCCTCATATTCATCATCTGGTCGCTTGGATCTGGAGCTGCCGTTTCCATTTTTAAGTGGAATTGTCATTCCATGCGAAAGATTGATATCTTCACCGCTAAGAAGCGAAGATCGTATTTGCTGTTCTTTTGTCTGTTGTGCTGGAGGATCTGTCCGGGGCATATCTGGTATATCATTTTTTGTGGAATTCTTTTCAAACTTGGTTATTCCATACTTGAGAACAGATTTCTTTTCTTGTTCTTCCATGGCATCGGCTTGTGCTTCGTCTTGTTCTATATTTGGAGCATATATAGTCTTTGTGGTCGTGATTTTCTTGCTGAGATTTGCTGGGACTATCACAAGAGGTTCACTTTTTGTAGCTGTTACGGCCTTCTCTCCTGATATCGCACCTCCCTTTCCCTTATCAAACGAATCAATGATGACCTTTGTGTCCTCATCAGAGTCATCATCAAAGCTAAGAGCACTAGATTTGGAAACAGTTGATGCATTTGTTTTGGGCTTTTTGTTGATAAGCCCAGGCTTCAGTCCGCCGGCTCGCTTCTTCAAATTAAGCTGAAACCCCACCATTCTAAACCATTATAATGTAACTCAAGATTGTAACTTCTTTTAGATTAAGTTGTATGTGTTGACATATGCAGGAAAACAAAAACATCTCATACAAGTTGTATAAGTTAGTGTATAAAGCTGTCGTTAAAGAGTCGTGTGAATCTGTAGTGGTTGTATAAAGAGTCGTATTAATCAATAGCAGTGTAAAGGTGTATATTTAGCTAAAAACAGTTTGTGGTCTGTGGGTGAACCAACCAGAAAGCAAATTTTTGATTATATCCACGAAATTGCAAAAAAACTGGACAAGATATGAACTCAATTTGATCGTACTGGTAAACATAAATTTCAACTGAAAGATGAATAGCAAAGCACAGAACTAATTAGGCAAGCAGCGCTATCATAGACACCCGATACTGTATCATGAAGCTCTCAAGGTTATGTACGCAGCAGTAGAAAGGTATAAGTAAAATGGGTCATACTATTACCATATGTCCTCAAAAGCTTATAAGAAATAGCGAAGCATTAAATCAGTATATAATTTTCGAACTCTACAATTCTTGCAGTCTCAAGTTACATTTGTGCTATCATACTTTTGGGTGCAAATTCGACACGGTCGTGGTGATTCTACAAAATTCACGCACGCTCTGAGACGCGACTTTAGAGTCCATCAAGATAGTATACACGTTAACTAGGTACGTGGTTGGGATGGTGCAGATATGAACCAAAAAGCACAGCCAGAACCACCGGAGCACGTAGAGCATACAGGAAAAATAGAAGCCACCAGCTTTGCCACATCAAACAGCACAACTCCACCATTTTCAATGTCCTTCACTTATAATGATAGTGCCATGACTGATATAGATATAGATCCGTTTCTCAAATCTGTATCCTATGCTAGTACAGAGTCTTATGAGGTGGACCAGGATCGAAATATAAAACAGCCAGTCTTTCAAGAAGAAAATAAACATTACAAACCAACCATCGATATCAAGACTGACAAGGTACCGAAGCAGCAGAACGGTTTAATGTCATTGCTTTCGGGCAAACAGGGCTCCAAAAAGAAAGCACGGGCTCCAGCGGCAGTGACCGAAGAGCATTTGCCCGCTGAAACCGATACGGACTGTGATGTATCAGATAATATCGATAGTTCCTTCACCGAATCCAAAAGCAAGCAGATTATGAGAGATTTTGATGTTTTGGAACTCGAAAAGAAAATTTATAAGGATGAAATAGAGTCTGTCTCTGCAAAAGACTTTTTTAACCGATTGAAGAAACCATCAAACCCACCAAAGCCACTTCCGGAAATTGAAATAGTCGAAAACGACCAAGACGTACTTATAATAGATGACGATATTAGCAACGACACTCAAGATTTGGAGTCAAAGATATATGGAGAGAAGGCTAAACGGACTTCAGCAAAGGACTTTCTATCCTCTCTACAACCTTCTGTATCCAACAGCAAAAAAATCAAGAAGCCAAAGCCTTCTATGATGATTACTTTGAAGGTCCGTTCAGAGGTGTTGCAAGATATCAAAAACTATGAGAATCCGTTAAAAACTAGAGGGAACTTCTCAATAAGTGGAAGCACACAAGAAACTTCTAATGACTTCTTCAATAGACCCAAGACTGTCAAGAAATCGAATTCCAATAAATCTTTTTTTGATTCCATGATGAGCGCATCCAAGAATAGTGCCAAATTAACTCCACTTCAAAAATTGAAGGAATTAGAGCCTCCGGTCATTCCAAAATCTGAACTCCACGTACGAACTCCTGATGGGTTGCAGCATACTAATATATTTCTCCACACCTTGCCTAAAAAGTCAAAGACACAAATTCATAGCCCGTCTGAAAACGTACTGCTTCAGGATTTATGTCATAGCCAAATAAACCCACCCCGCCATAAATGTACGATCAAGTCAAAGTCAATAACAAAGATTAACTTGATACAGAAAAAGATCCCCGATTATCACAAATACCCACAATTGGTCTCAATAGTAGAGAAATTCATTAATAATGAGACAGCTTTCAATCAAGAACAGTTGTGGACAAATCTCTTCGAGCCTGAGTGTTCAGACGACTTGATTATAAATAACCAAGTCAAAAGTAAGCTAAGAAACTGGATTCGTAATTCGTTTAGCCGTTTAAAATTTCAATCTCTAAAGAATCCCCGGAACATAATGTTGAAAGAAAAGAAGCGCAAACTTCAAAAATCATTGGATAATTTTATTGCTAATGAATTCGAAGACAGCGAAGGCGAAGAAACGGATGAAGAGATCTTTATGCCGCTCTTTATCTTGCAAGGATCAGTAGGATCATGCAAGTCTGCATCCATCTACACAATAATGAAGGAAATGGGAGGGTATGTTCACGAGATAAATTCAGGACTGAACAGAGGTAGAAAAGACATTTTCAATAGTTTAAAAGAGTTTTGTACCACACAATTGGTTCACAAGCAGAGTGAATCAAAGAAATTTCAGCAGGGTATTGTCTTGCTTGAGGATGTCAATATATTATTCGAACAGGACAAAAGTTTCTGGTCTGTGGTTCAAGATATCCTCAATATCTCAAGACGTCCTATGATCATGACATGCGAGAACTTACTCAATATACCAAAGAACATCCTAGAAATTACAGAAGAGGAAGATTCCATTATTTTTATGGATGACTACGAAGTACCCCAGAGATTGGTAAAAAGCTATCTCTGGATATGTGGGGTAAGTCAGGGATTTGATATCAAGAGCAGGTTACTCGACAAAATCATGAGCGAAAACTATAATGGCTCGAATCATGATTTGAGGAAATGTTTGATAGAGTGTCAAATAATATGTCGGAACAACCGTACAATCACTGATGATAATGTCATAGATATCGATGAAGAGTTTACCGCCTCCAAAGACTGTCCTATCATAGAAATCACATCGAACCCAGCTAGTAAAAAAGAAGCACTAGTTGATCTTGAGTCGTATTCCGGTGCCATTGAATTGTTATCGGAATCAGACATACTAGAATCTAGCTACACATCTGCAATCAATCATGATACTCAAGAAAATGAATTAAGTGACATCTACCTAATTGATGACACAACAAGGCTAACTCAACCCACCTTGCCATACGAACTCAACATTGGCAACCAGTTGAGTAATATACTCACAGATAGGTATCAGATCGATACCAGATCTCCACCCACTATACATTCTAATAACTATTTAAAGGATATGATCTGTTCGCTAGTGGGATCAAGATCTAAGAAGAAACCCAAGTTTATTCAAGATTTGGTGGCTGTTTCAAGAACTACCAGATATCAAAATAGTTCCGGTTACAACAGTGGAACAGAAAGTCCTAGTCCTGAAACCACTGGTATTCCAGACACTTCCTTCATTAACTACATAACCCCAAAATCACTCGTATTGGAACTATTACCTATATGCAGATCATGGGTAAGCTTTCAGATGGCGCTAGATAATTACGAAATTCAACAACAGTCCGAGGGAAAATCAAGCCTCAAGGAATTTCTCAACTACAGAGACTTTCAACATATTCCCAAAAATATCTTGGGTACAATTAACTAAAATAATATATTGCATGGGTAGGTAACTATCCCAAAAAATAGCCTCCGTATTCAATACATGAGCACTCTAATCAAATCAATCTAAATGTAATACATTGCGCAAAACTAAATCAATCTAGTTCTAGTCTTGACTTTTCCTCCACCAAATGATCTGGCTGCTTTGTGTTTGAAGTCAATGGACTGTAGTCTCCTCCATGCTTCTTCTATGTGGTGAGGCAGAATAGGATTTGCCAATTCGTCGGGCCTGTCAAACAAATTCTTTCTCTTCTTTTGCTGTTGCTGGCCAGGATTTTGGCTCTTTTCAATTTCCGACTTGATCTGAAGTAGCCTTTCCTCTGAATTCTTGATAAGCATCGCTTCTTCGGTCAACGAACACACGATTTCGAAGGTCAAGAATCCTAGAATGTCAATAACATCATCGTTAGGTCTGGAATCACAAAGCTGGGTGATTTGAGCCCACTCTCTAAATCTTTTGGCTTTTCTAAAAGTAAATGAGGCTTGTCTGCATTCTGACCAATGTACGTATTCTTCCTTGGTCATGTTCTTGGTCCTGTCATCGGCCATTTTTAACCTCTTCAATGATGCTATAGTGGCAGCCTTTTCTTCATCGTCGACTTGTTCACTTTCTTCCGCTGTTTCCAAATGTTGTTCACTGAACATAAACTGAAGTTCCCACGGAAGTCTGATTTTGGACTTCTTGTACCGCGAGAGCATTTTGGAGGAGTCGTTGGCTTGACCGGATGCAGCAGCTCCCCCAGCACCACCTGCAGCATCTCCTTCTATCAATGATTCAGTACCACCACTCTCCTGGTCTTTGGCGTTTTTACGGACATCTTTCCATGATAAGTAGGTACGGAGTCTGTTGACTTTGGCTTTGTCATGTCGTATGAGGAAAATCACGTCTTCTGGTGCTATGGATTTGGTACCTCTCATTCCTGCGGTCTTGGTAGATTGTATGAGAATCTCGATCACTTGTCCTCGAACGATATCTTCTATTATTGAGGTAGTTTCTATGGGAGGGTCATTTGACTCTCCCAGCACAAACATCATCTGTTGAATCTCAACGCGATACTTGTATTTGTCATTCACACTCATATTGAACCCCAATTACTGTCTAGCTATGTCTTGTTAGCCCTAGATTCTGCCTATTCTGATTACAGTTGATATTCGCGTCCGGGTAACTTTTCCAGAAGAGTATAAATTTAAGGAAAATTTTCCCACAAAGGATTTGTTCTTCACTCTTATCAAACAAGGTTGTGACAAACTGGTAGCTGTAACTGGCAATATTAGCTGGTTGCTGTTGGCAGTTTGTTGCACTACCTTGAAGAACGTGATACTTCATATCCCAAAGGTTTTTAAGTGATGACAAGAGTGCATTTGGCTCGAGACTTTTTGTCGGTGTGGAAAAACCCAAGCTACCTTATTTTTATTGTCTGATAAAACCAAACCTGAAGGATATGAAGTAACACCATTCGTGTAGCGTAGCCAAGAAAGGAAGGAGCCAGCTTTTTCGCATGATGTTGTGGTTCGTTAGTGGACACTAACTACCATGCCTACGAAATAGTGTCGTTATAGTGCTAGGATACAATTTTATGTGCTAGGTTAAGTCAGGTACTTTTATTATATTAACTCTATTCATTAACCGAACAACTTGATAGTGTCCTCTCCAACGTGTAATTCCTCTTCGTCCTCGTCAGCTTCATCGTCAGATTCGTTCATATTCACCTTTTGTCCAAGCAACGAAGCAAAGAACTCATCGATTTGTGCGTCGTCCCATTTCAAAGATCCTCTTGAAGTTTCGAAGTTGGCAATTGGTTCTTGAATATGATATCTCAACTTACGACCCTTCGATGCTTTGGTGTCAACATTCTTTTTAAACTTTTGTGCTTGTTGGGCGCTTCTCAAACTGACAGTCAATCCGGAGGTTGGATTTGAAGACTGAATTTTTTTATCCACCAAATCATTAAGCAAAACACGGTAGAAATCTTCATCATCAAAAATTACATTGATTTCAGCTATGTTGTTTCCAGTATTCTTTTCCTCCTTAGGAATATCTGGGTTTATATTTTCTTCATCCTCTTCGGATTCTTCAGACTCTTCCTTCGATTGTGCTATGTATAGATCGTAACCGAGAGGTTTGATCTGACGTCTGTTAAGTTTTGTTCTTTTGACGAGTCTGTCCATGTCAGACAAGTTATTGATAACCTGCTGCTCGAACGATTGGTTGATGGCTTTGAACTTACCAGCATTGATGGCATTAGCTCCAGATGAATTGAGGACCCTGGTCGACCATTTGGTCAAAACGTTGGATCTATACTTGTTTAAATGCTGGTCAAACTTGCTGGTTATCGAAGAATATTCCTCCAAAGATCTCTTTTTAGGATTCAATTTGATTGGTTCTGAGATCTGGTCGGTTTCTAAGAGCTTGTTTCTTAATGCGAATAATTGATCCAACAATCCATAGCACTCTTCTTTGGCTTTGGACAAATGCTTGCTGGTATTTTTGGTTGATAAATTTTCTGCGTCCATGATATGTTTATTTGGGGGTAAAAGATTGGAGTTGGTTAATGACTTCTGCACTTTCAAACGACTATCTATAATTTTGTCGAAAAACTTGTGCTGTTTCGAGATACCAAAACCTTTCAATGCGTCGTTGGTAGCTGACAGCGAGAGTCTATTAACAATGTGAGTTCTTTCTTTGGACATGAGTTCCTTTACTCTCTGTCTTTTGTGCTCCAACTCCGCGTTTCTGTGAGAATCGTCAACTTGGGCAGACTCTTCATCGGAAGAATCGTCTGTCTCAGATTCGTCGGAGGAGTTGGCTCTTAATGAGGCACCTGAGTCGGATTCGGCGTCTTCCTCTTGTTCTACTTCTTCCTCTTCACTAGACTCGTTGTTTGACTCATTGTTTGAGTCTGATGCGTATAAGTCATTTCTGCTGGTCACATTTCCGGTATACTTGCTACCTACTTGTATGCTATCAGTCTTACTTCTTAACTTGGATTTGGGCAATTCAACATAATGTTGGCTCTTGAGAGCTTCGTCGTCAGAAGATTCAGCTTCATCATCTTCATCTTGGAAAACATTTTCCTTTATTTCGCTGTCTTCAATATCGAAGTCATTCTGCGGAGTTGTCAACAGCGCTAATTGTTCAGCTAACGTTTTCTTGGCCATTGGATCTGCTCGTCGGACTAAGTATGCTATACCTTAAATTCATCTCATCGAGGGAATTTTTCAAGATGCCATCTGAAGTCACATGATGGAGAACGTGACAGAAGCGAAATCTATATTGGTTTTTATAGGGGCTGTGGGCAATCGGCCTAGGTGGCAGTGCGGCTCAGAGTCCCCAACGGTAGAACGATAACAGATCTAATTGTGATATTGAAAGAAGCTTTGGATGCGAGTAGAGAAGCAGTGAAGGCATCTGAATTAGAGACCATACTTTTCAAACATGGCTAGAACGCGCTTATATGGAAATGCTTAATATAGAAGGCTTCGGCCAAAGACTCAATTCAGCCACCAGATTTGCTTTGTGAAGGCTGTTGTTAACAATGCGATTTGAGCCACCGGTGGGAAAACGTACCTCAATCGTCCCTGGAATTTATGTCTAACGCGACTACAAGGACGCTCAAGTTCGGACCCCATTAACAATCAGCGAACTATGTTTTAGGCGGTGTGCTTCCTCGAAAGGGCACTGCGCGCGGAATATCCTCTCACTTAGACTGTCACGCTACTAAATACAGAATTAATACAGAACAATTAGGTCTTTTTGTCCCTCAAAACCGTCTTTTCTTTTTTTTTTTTGAGTTTTCGTTAAGCACACTCATAACTAACTCCGCAAAACAAATAACAGATTTCCCCCAGGCTGTTACTACATATAAATAGTGGAAATCGCCGGCAAGACCAAATCTTAACGGCTAACTAAGATATCTGTATAATAAAAATTTCGAATCTATTTCGATCCATCACTATATTGCGAACATGAGATTTCAGTTCATTATAACATTCTTGACGTTTATAACTTTGGGCTTGGCCTTTGGGAAAAAGCGTGCCGACAAAGATACTACAACCGCAGAAACTACTACCAGTGTGTATGTAACAATCACCACTAATGGTAAAACTACCGTTGTACAAACGCCTTACCTGCAAACTTTCATGTCTACATACACCGGTACTACCGGGACTGCTAAGTCAGGAGAAATTGGAATGGGGTCACTAAGTGGGTCAGTCGGTCAAGTAAGATCCTACCAACAAACAACAGTACATAATTCAGCAGTCGCCTTGTTCACCCCAGAAAATACCTATGCTGGAATATTTGGATTGTTTGTTATAGTAGTTGGAGGTTTACTTTAGTTTTGGACATTCCAAGTTAAGTTGGATTTTTAAATATATCAAATACCATTCTTGCGAGTCAAGAATAATAAACAGCCCACATCATTTGAACTTTCATCTAGTTTGTTCAAGTTTGCCATTTCGGTAGGATTGTATTCAGTAGTATAGATCTAGTTCTGGTATTTACGCGCAGCGTGATAGTAGGTGTACTCAATATTACGCGTGCAAATTTTTTCTTGCCAGTCGCTGGACCATCGTCAAGTTTGAGAAAACTGCTAGCGTCTAGTGACAATTGTTTAGCGATATAATTTAAGGTAAGTCTAACTTTGTAATAGACTTAGGATGTTACCGCTCAAGAGCGACATTGCCATTTAAATGCTGAAATCGTTATAAAACATCCTATAACTCAAATGAAATGAAGGAAGAGCAATAGTGGCGCTTCGTGATGAGTTGCAAGAAATGGAAGTGGATTCAATTACACCCTAATGTCATAAATGGTTGGTTCGTTGTGGCTATAACAATACTAACTAATTTAGATGTCTGAAGAATTAACCAAACAAACCGAAGAGTTAAACTTAGAATCCAAAACTGTTTTCGACAACAAGGAAGAATTCAACGCCAAACATCCTTTGAATAGCAGATGGACATTATGGTACACAAAGCCACAAACTAATAAGAGTGAAAACTGGCACGATTTATTGAAACCAGTCATCACATTCTCCTCAGTGGAAGAATTCTGGGGTATCTACAACTCAATTCCAGTTGCCAACCAATTGCCATTGAAATCTGATTATCATTTATTCAAAGAAGGAATTAGACCAGAATGGGAAGATGAACAAAACTCCAAGGGTGGTAAGTGGCAATACTCATTCGCCAACAAGCGTGAAGCCAGTGGAGTCATTAACGATCTCTGGTTACGTGGATTATTAGCCGTGATTGGTGAGACTATCGAAGACGAAGAAAACGAAGTTAACGGTATTGTTTTGAATATCAGAAAGCAAGCTTATAGAGTTGGTATTTGGACCAAGGATTGCGAAGATGCCAAATTAAGAACAGTGGGTGAAAGATTGAAGAAGGTCTTACAATTGGGTGAAGAACACAAGGTTGAGTTTATGTCTCATGATGCTTCCAACAAGAAGGGTTCCGAACCTCAAATCATCTTGTAAATGAAGCACCACGATTTTTTCTTTTATTAGTTACAGTGTATAAATAAATAAAAGGTATGGTGAATGTCGTCAAAGAATAAACGTATATTCTTCGGTACAATCTTGTACTTTTACCCCCAGTTAAAGATCGTTTATTAATTGTCTACTTATTTCAATGCTCAAATAATGAACAGTATATCTAGTAGCCAACAGGATTGACTTTATTTTGGATAAATGTCAGAATATGGTTCCAGTAATCTGGTTGTACTACTGTGTCGTTGTGCAACGAATCTTCAAACTTCAATATAAGCTTATCTTGACTCTTTGATAATTCGTAGATCTTGTCCATATGACTTGGGGGAACAATTTCATCTTTTCGAGCACTAAGTAATAACAAGGGTATGTTGGAAGGTATTGAGGGCACCAAGCTTTCCAGGTCCCATTTTTGGTGAACGAACAGAGTTACGTATTTGAGAATTGGAAAAATGTGAGGAACGGTTTTGCGAATAGATAAGAATGTATTTTCCAAGATTATTGCGTGGATCAGCGAAGACATGGTGGCCGCAATGTAGATTGCTACAGCCCCACCAAGTGATCTTCCATACAAAATTATGGACGATTGGGAAAACTGCTCGTCCTCGGTTGTCAAGAACTTCATAACTCTCTGGGCGTCTATCTTCAAGCCGGTTTCAGAAGCTTTACCAGTGGATCTACCATAGCCTCTGTATGAATAAATGAACACATTGTAGCCAAAATTTTTGAAGAAAATCGAAACAATCGGCAAGGCATGGCCAATGTTACCAGCATTAGGTGATAGTATCAAAACGGTTTTGTTTGCATAGTCTGGCGAGTTCTTTGGGTGTTTCAACAGATAACATTGGAGGGTTTCTCCATCTTCAGTTTTCAAATGGACTGGTTCATAGGGCATGTCGTATTCATCAGGAGTAGCACAATGTCCATGTCCATCATTGAGAGACGCCGGGTAAATTAGGCTCGACTGGTATGAATACAAGCCTACGAGAGCCAAAACCCCCAACGATATTCCGATTTGAGCCATTGTTTTGGCTACTCTGAATAATTTGACGATGATAATAGACAGCGACCAGAGCATGAGACCTCCCTATTAAGTCTTCGATTTCTATTCAAAATACCAGTGACTTACAATGTGGAGTTAACAAGGGAAATTGGTTGTATCGTTAGCGGTAAACATTATTACGTAAGCGTTTAGTCAGCAGCATATCTATAGTGATAAGTGTCTAAGAAATTGGAGTAAAGGTCGGTAGCCGAAGATGTCGTCGAACTCGGGGAACCTGTTGGCGAAGTTTGCGTTCAACATATACGGCACGCTCAACCAGACGTCTTCGAGCGATACCGTGACTTCGCCCAGCTCGTCGGTGGGCAGCGGTCGCTTGAGAGCAGTTGAAAACTACAAAAGTAACCGCTTGATTTACTCGTTTGACAAAGAAGTAACTACATTATCGCAGCTATTTCCACTCCAGAACCTCAATTCGTTTGATAGTGAAATTGCCAATCATGTGGTTGTAGGCGGAAGAAACTGTTTAAGGGTACTAGCTCTCAATGAAGACCAATCACGAGTCTTGCAAGACATCAACCTTCTTGAGACCAATTCCAATCTTTTCTCCAATTCGAGAGTACCTTCCACCAATAAGCTCAACAACTTCAATACAATCAAATCCTGTGGCGATACTATAGCGTGTGGGCTATCCAATGGACTCATATCTATCTACAAGGTGGGTTCTAACGGGAAGTCCAAACTCATGTATAAGCTTTCTGACCACAAACGATGCATAAATTCGCTTGACTTCTTAGACAATGGAAGTTATGGAAACCCACATCAGCTAATTTCAGGATCTCAGGATGGGTCCATCAAGTTATGGGACTTGCGTTCGGCTTCTCCTCGGCCCATGCTCACCATTCTGTCCAACTCACACTCTGACCCTATCAGATCATGCCAGTATTCTCCACACTCGCAGGTCCGCAACAAGATCACCATATTGTCAGTGCATGATTCAGGAGCCCTCTGTAAGTTTGACTTGAGATCGAACGGTGGTAGCCAAGGTGGTTTTGCCGGTCAGCCCAATGTATTTGCACCTGATCGCAAGTGGAACTTACACACCGGCCCAGCATTGTCGTTACATATTCATCCTGAAAAGGAGATTGTGTTGACAGGTGGGAGAGACCAAAAAATGTGCGTGTGGAACTATCGTGAGCAGTCCTTAAACACAAGTAGATCAACTGTGCCAGAACATATGATCAACACGTATGGGCCCGTGAAGAAAGTAAGGTGGAATGGATACAGTGAAAGTGCCAACCTGTTTGTCGATGACCTTAGTGAGTATAAGCTCGAGGACAAGATGTCATATGACGATCGTGAGTCTTTCTTTACCAATCCATCCCAATCTTCAAACCCGCTCTACAAGTATGATTTCGCATGTCTGTACTTGAATGACGACTCGACTATTACAGTATACAATTTGAATCGAAAGTATATTCCCAAAGAAGTCATCAAGTCGCCAGGAAACAAACCATTCCAAAACTTTATTTGGGCCAAGAGCCTGAAGAGCAATAGAAGAATATGGGCCATCACCAAATCTAATATATTCAGCTCCTTTGAGTTGGATGGTCTGCCTGAACTGCCTTCACAATACGATATCTCTAGACCATTAGATGATTTGAGCTCGGTTGCAATGGCGTGGGATAATGATTTCGGTAGCATGAGTTTTATTAATCAGGAAAAGCTGGAGTTTGAGATTGTAGACCATGAGTCTATAGCAAGTGAAAACGAAAGTATAGAAGTCGAGGTGGATAGTGGCGGGAATGAGCTCAACAGCTTTAATTATGGAGAAGAGGAGTACCGCGGTCTGGACCAGATAGCTAAAGATTTCGATGTGTCCGGTGCAACCAGCGCCAAAAAGCCAATCACAGCTGTTCCTGTAGCTTTAAATTTGGGGATGTCTACCTCCCAAATGACCTCATCTATAGCCACATCGCCTATCGAGAAGCCAACTATGCTCCGTGCTCACACCCATAATCCCTTGCATGCGGGCAAATCACCTTCGCCCATCCCACGATCAAACTCGCTATTGAATGATTCACCTCAGATGAATTTCAACAGTGTTCTTCGTCCCAAAATGTTCCGATCTCCCTCACAAACCACCCAAGATTCCAATTTTTCTATTCAATCACCTATCCACAACACCCAACAACCGTATAGTCGCAAGTTGTTATTGATAAACCACGCATCTCCCTATATTGTGCCGTTGTCTCTTCCCGTCCCTTCCAACGACAGTGAAGCATTCGAATCCTTATCGTCTAATTACCTCATTGTAGTTCCTGACGGGTTCAGCTTGATGGACGTATGTCTACTAAATGCCAGTGCTGCAGCAAGCGCTCACCAATTCAGGGAATGCCAGATCTGGAGGGTTTTGGCAGCTAGTCTTGAGGAACATACTGAAGAACACCCATATGATGATCGAAACGAAACCGAAGAAAATTACTACGAAAAGACCGACAACGAAGAGTCAAAGTCCATTTTGTCTGATATAGGCAATTTCGTTGGATCCTACAACTCCAATTCCACACTGACCACTAACTATGGAGGAGGAATCGCTGGAAACACTGGCGGAAAGAATAGTCTGGAACTGAATGCATCTCCTCCAAAAGAAATCAAACTAGCTGAAAACAAAAATGGGTCGCATACCAATCTCATGGAATCAATAAGCCAGAACAGGGGCCAAAGTAATGGTTCGTGGCCAGTGATTTCTCGTAACAACAGCGTATTGATGAAGAACCATCAGTATAGAATGGATAATGACAATCCGAATGACAACGACAACGAAAATGCCATTTCAGACGATGAGAACAACGATAAGATGACCTCACCAGTAGGATCCCCCGACGACAAAAGTGTCAAAAAGAAGACTTTTGGTTCTTACGGAAACTCTCCAGTACGAATGACTTCTCCCATAGCGACAACCTACGGAGATGATATTGACGACCTGTTGGAGAGCTCTCCGAAAAACTCGGTTCTGGAAAGTATCGGGGCAAGGTACTCGTTTTCGTCTCAACAGAATAAGTACAAATTGACGGGTCCAGAAGATCCCGATAATGAAAACTTGAATATTTTACACAATGCAGCTGCCGGCTCCTATTATGGAGCAAAGTCCATACCGGTTGGAAGCTCAAGTCCGAACTATTTCAACCAGAACCACAATGCCATTCACAGTAGTACTACACTGGGCTCATTTGCTTCCAGAAGAAACTCTTCTGTTCATGGATTCCAGCCCCCATATAGAAACAAGGTCTCTCCGGCTCAGATTGGCCAGTTAAAGTTGAATGAAGAAGCCAGTAAATCCGAACTAAAAATCGTTCCCGAAACTCCAGAAATAGGAGAGACACCCAAATCGGAATTAACCAGGGGATTAACCAATAGAGATACTACGGAGAATCCTGGTTCCGCTAAAGCTTGGACAACACCAAATCTTCTCAAGAAAACTTTGGAGTATGCCTCCAATCAAGGCAACATTGTTTTATGTGCTACATTGACGATACTATTCTATGATGTATATTCAAAAGAAATATCCAAGGAATCGGCATTGGACTGGTTAGCATTGTACGTCGATATTCTTCATCGAAAGCAGTTGTTTGTGACTGCTTCCAACGTAATCAACAGTGCACCCAAAGAGTTGTTGCTCCAGTTGAAGGACTTGGTCACCAAGGAAGTTGATCTTCGCTTTTATTGCAGTTACTGCGAGAAACTTCTAGTCAATGAAAAATCCAAACAAAACGCCAAGGATGATTTCGGGTACTGGTACTGTGACGAGTGCTCCAGAAAACAGCCGAACTGTATCTATTGTCATGAACCATGCAAGGGATTGGTTGTGACGGTTAGTTTGAAGTGTGGGCATCGCGGCCACTATGGATGTCTCAAGGAATGGTTCATCACTGAAGAGAACTCAGAATGTCCAGGAGGATGTGACTATTCCGTAATCTAGTTAGCATTATATCAACAGCACGTCTCCGATACTCAAGTATTTTCTTATCAAACTGTATTTGACCACATAAATACCATCCTTGATCAAATCCAATTCGTCACCATCACCCAAATTTAGAGTAATTGGTTTTTTGACATTGGACTTGATGAATACCGGCTGGTCTAAGTCAGGTTCCGAGATCATCGATTGGCCTCCACTGGTGTCGTCTAGCAAGGTGAGCGAGTGAGGTAGCTTTTTCAAGAAACAGTTGTTGTAGAGCTGAGTCAAGATTTTGAAATGTTGATGCATATACTTTTGTTCTTCGGGTGATAAAAGGGGGTTTTTGGTGTCTGGGTCTTCAGATGCAGTTTCATTGATGTAATATATAGTGAACTTGTCTATCTTACTCAATCTGGTTCTGAGGTACAATCGTACTAGATAATTCATTCTTTCGATATCTGTCTCTATTATCATAAGCTGCAACTTGAAATCGCCTGTGACCACTCCT
Organism: Suhomyces sp. yHKS641; assembly: GCA_030705105.1. Classification (NCBI taxonomy): domain Eukaryota; kingdom Fungi; phylum Ascomycota; class Pichiomycetes; order Serinales; family Debaryomycetaceae; genus Suhomyces; species Suhomyces sp. yHKS641. The sequence continues at coordinate 57,695 of JANIWR010000017.1, read as the reverse complement.
GATTCGGCATTCATATCCCCATACTCGTGTGAGTCGAGCAAGAACTGTTGTTGGTTCGAAAGTTGTGTGAGAACTTTGCCTAGAAGCTCATGTTGGAAGGGCAACAATTCGGGTGCCATGCGTTCGTTGATCATGGAACTCACCAACTCGTCGTATAAAGTAGAGGATCTCGTCTGCACATACTGCTCCTTAGACGAGTCTTCAAACTCCTGCAAGATATCATCTATGTCCATGCCACTCATACTGCTTGTCCCCAGGTGGTTCCCAGAACTCAATCCACAAGAGTTGGATCGGCGCACGTGACCTGTGGATGGTGCTAAACGCATCAGAGTATCAACAAACACGGTCTAGGGTAGGACGATGGACAGGCAGAGTTTGCTTGAAAAGAAGCGACAGAGGCTTCAGGAGTTAAAGCAAAGGCGGCTTGGGCCTAGCACCGAAGATGTGAAAATAGACCAGCTTCTTGAAACACTAGCCAGTCCCACCAAGGCCTCAATTAGCGTTGGAGTACAAGTGGAATGGAAGAATGACGCCATTACCGAGTCCAAGCTCGGGATACCTACCTATAGCGCCACTTTGAAAGAAGAGAAAGAGTGTGTTACATACGATAAAGCAGTTCAAGCAGTGCCACTAGACTTTTCGGCCGAGAAACCTGACACTAAAGAAGATAAGCAGGTTGAGAAAGAGCCAAAACAGGCAGAAATTCCAGTGGTAGAGTCAATTGACGAGGAAGAGCTTAATTCGGTGGTCAAGGAGTCTATCAAACAAGTACATAAAGTCCAATTGCGCGAATTGGATACCGATAAAACGGACTACACCAAGAAAATAGACTACTTTTCACAGTCAGGTAAGAGCGTATCATTCGATATAGGACCACACGCCATTATCAGCCACATACCACAGGTACAAGGACGTGCTGTAGCATGCATTGACTACTCCCCGCACTTTCCCGAGTTGTTTGTCGTGGCGTATGCTTCCAATAACACCACCAGAGAGTGTCCTGGTTTAGCAGTGATCTATAGTAATAAGAATTCAGGCGTATTTCCCGAGTTCTTCTTGAATTGTACCTCATCCATTACCACGATAAAGTTTGACCAGTTCACCTCCAATAATGTTATAGGTGGATTATCTGACGGTAAAATAGTGATGTGGAATCTTCAAAAAACTAAAGCTAACGAAGTAGCCATCTTGCCACTGTTGGCCACACCGTTGTTTTCTAACATGACATCCCCAAGCATCAAGTCCTCCTCGGGTATTGACTTCCACCATCATACTCTCGCCATAACATCCATACTACAGTTGGTAATTGATGGTAACGATTCACTAGTGTCGTTTTCGCTCGACGGAACAATAAACACCTGGTCCACCAACTTATTGGCGTTACCAAGCCTGGATTCAGTAATACTAAGTCATCCCAAACTGTCCAATGATTTCACCAATCTCAAAGACGTGTTAAGAGTGAGGAAAGCCGTGCTCATAAATGAAATCGAGACTCACAGTACTATAAACCTGAAGGTTAGCGAACACCAAATATTGAGCAACGTTCTTGTAGCTTCTGACAACGGCTTGGTCATTCAACTTTCAGGCAACAAAAAGCAAGAGTACCTTGAGTTTGTCCACTCCGAGGAGAAGGACGACACCGATTCCTTCAATTTCCCCGCAATAATTAATGATCTTCGTATTTTGCCCAGCATCAACAAGGCGAGCTACTTTATTACGGCCAATATGGACTGGACCTTGAAGATATGGGCCACTGCCTCCAAATCACCCAAAATTCTGATCCCCACAAACACTATTATCATGAAAATCTCACCCAGACCAGGCAAGGATTTCCAGTTCATTTCTCTTGGGTTAATGAAAAGCGCCGGGGGCCAAAAGTCTGTCATTGAGCTTTGGGATTTGAAATTCAGACTCTTCAAACCAGTTTTGGAAATCCCCATTGACAAGGAAAAGTTTGCTACCAGTATACAGTTTAGTTTAGATGGTTCCAAACTAACAGCTGGCTTTTTGGACGGGTCTATAACTACATGGCCTATAGAGGACGAGTCGTTGCATAAATTTATAGAAGCGCAAACAAAAGACGGTATCGATGAAGGCATACTTGATTATTTATAAATATTACTTATAAAAGTCTAATGTACATTATATTTTAAAGTCAATTAAAGGAAACTAGTAAATAGTCTGTCTCTGGATGTAATGGAAATCTCTCCACCGATTTTGGTCTCTTGAGTCTCTTGCTTTACTGCGATGCAATCGTTGGTGGCCAATACCAACAACTCAAAGAAGCACTTGGTGGCTTCTTTACGTTTGTTTACTTTTGTGGAATCACCCTTGGAAACAGTACCTAGTGGATAAAGTTGGGGATTGGTTTCGGTAATCTTGAGATCTTTTTCAATCAAATCAGTCAAGCATACATTTTGACTATCGGTGAACAACTCACGAAGATGGTTCGATACTTGGGTGGTATATCTAGCAGCATTCTCGTTAGAAAGATCTTCGTCTTCATGTTCATGGTCTTCCTCAATTTGTTCATTATGCTCAGGACTTTCCGGTTGATCGTCAAAATCTGGTAATGATAAATCGAAATCCATATTTTCGAGATCATTGAAGTCTTGTTCGAATTGTAAGTTGTGCTGTTCTTCAAGTTCAGATTCCTTTCTAGACAACTCAAGACACTTTTCTTGAAGCTGAGTATCAATGTTCCACAATTTTCTTCTTTTGTTGGAAACGTTCGGACCCGATAATTCGTAAATCAATTGTAACTTTTCTGTTTCTGTCAAGTGGAATGTCAACTCTTCTCCGTCTCCATTAAGAATTGCTTGCTGGTTTTCTTTGAGAGACTGTATAGGAAGGCCCTCGAGGTCTTGTAAAGAGTCAATCTTTAATTTTCTGTTGGTGGTGATGATATCACCATCTTCCGTTATACGGTTTCTTTTTGTTCTGGGACGTGGAAGATGCACTGGTGGAGTTGATGGTTCATTTTCTTGATCTGATGCATTGTTGGAGTTGTCTGCTTCCAAACCTGGGTGGTCGTCAATGGTATCTATAGGATCACCAAGATCAAAGTCTGTATCTTTGTTGAGATCTATAAGGGAAATCTCAGGGTTGTTTTGGGGTAATTGCGAGGTGTTTCTGCCAATTTCTATAGAGTGGTCCGAATCATTATTATTATCGTCATCGAGGTCGAAATCCAACTCTAATCCATAATCATTTCCTGGGGTTGTTGGGTCTTGAGGTTCGTCGTATCTACCATATTCGATCGATTGGTCGAATGTAAAGGAGTCTTCTGTGGGTTCGTCATTGATATTTGCTTGACTGAATAGACCACGACCTTGACTGGCCGTGATATCATCATCCAAATTCAAATCGTCTTGGTACAACAAATCGAATCTGGTAACTTGATCCTGCAAGGTAATATTTTTAACGTTAGAAATGACGGTATCTTGAGGCTTTAAGTTGATTTTTGAGGAGTTGATATCCGAGCCCAATTTGATACCTCCACTGGCATACTTGAAAGATGTTTTCAATTTCAACAAAATATCATTGACATCATCCAATAAGTACTTGGTCTTTCTGGAGTATATTCGTACAATACCGAGAAGCAATTGGCCCGATAATCGTAAAGTGATTGAGTTTGTAGGTTCAGTGCCTGACTGTGACTGAGAAATTGAATAACTTATAGGATGATTGGATATAAAGTCAGAAGACTTGGTGATACTTGTACTGAGTAGCTGTTGTTTGGTCAACTTCTTATCATAGTTGGCAGCTAGCCATACGTGACCCAACGGTCCTTGCTTGGATACAAGTTTTTCTGTAAACATAGTCTCAAGATAAGAACTATTGGTAAGAAAAGTAGAACAGATCCTCAGCAAAAGTACTTGTAAAACTCCATTTGTATAATCAGCATCTCACGCGTAACGATGGACTTTCTCGAGACCGCGTTTTGTGGCGCGCAGGCAGTTTAATAATCTGGCATGAGTCTGATATTGGTCACGTGAGTTTCGGAGTGCGCCATACATTTTTACGATAGCTGCCTGATAGATGTTAATAGACTGCAGCTTAGGACGGTTCGGTCAGAGAGCACGCATAAGTGGAAACAGAAACATAATCGGAGCTCAACTAGAACCAACTAGCAAACTACTAATAATAACTTTGATAAGATTGTTCAATGAATTTGCAGTCTAAACTTGAAAGATCACTAAGTGACGTGCTCAAGACGTCGGGATACATCTTCGAGATCATCAACAACAACAAGAAACAAAGCAATCTCATCACTGGCACCAATAACCAGTTCATCACGCAGAGTATAACCGCACAGCTTGCAGGACATATAACCAGGTTTGATGATATACTTGACGAAACCATAGCCAAATTTAACGATGCCAGGTGGTGTCTTGAGCAAATACTCGAAAACAACCATCGACAAGAAGAATTGAAGTTGAAAGAGGAACTAGAAAGACAAAAGAAATTGAAAGAAGAAGAAAAGCGCAAATTGGAGGAAGAAGAGGCCAGAAAGCGCAAAGAAGAAGAAGACGCTGCAGCTGCCAAAGCCAAGGCTGAAGCTGAAAGAGAAGCAGCCGAACAAGCCAAGGCTGCAGAGGAGTCACGGCTCAAGCAGGAGCGCGAAGCGGAACAGAATAGAATTAAAGATGAAGAGCTTAAGCGCAAGCAAGAGGAAGATAAGCAACGAGAAGAATTACAGAGTCAACAATCCAACAACGACTTTAACGACTTCATACTGCCTGGATTTGACTTCAACATGGGTGACATTGTGGATACGGGTGAAAAGAATCCCGGCGACATTCCCAATCCTGCCGATATACTCTCGTCTATTAACTACACAGACGACGCTCTTATGGGAGGGCTTGAAGGAAAAGATAGCGAAAAGAACCAAAATCCAACCAACGACAACACTAATGACAACGCCAACAACAATAACAATAATAATAACAATAATGAAGGGGAGCTACCAGGCGACGTGGACTTGGACATGAACAACTTGTTGGGCAACGACGAGCTGATCTTGGACGGCCTCAACATGAGCTTACTCGACCAGCGTTTCGATACCGGTAACACCAGTCAAGTGCCCGGAGATGACGAGTTTGACGTAGATAACTTTTTAAATCAGTTTGGTGGTATATAGAACGAGGGCTCGCACCGCCAGAGTACACGCACACATTGCCGAAAAGGGCAGTCTAGGTCTCCACCAATGAACGCCGATAATTTTTCCCAGGCACGAGCGCACCGCTGCGGGACTCGGGAAGTGAAAAAAAGTGAACAGACAAATTGGTTGGCTTTTACAGTAACTACTAGTACTTACAGGCAATGTTCAGACAAGCATTACGTCAAGTTGCAAAGCAAAGCAGCGGAGCTGTTAGAAGAAACTATGCTACTGAAGCTACTTCAGAAGCCTTGAAGTTGTCATTGGCCCTCCCACATCAAACCTTGTACTCCGAGTCTGAAGTCCAACAAGTCAACTTGCCATCCATCAACGGAGACTTGGGTATCTTAGCCAACCACATCCCAATTGTAGAACAATTAAGACCAGGTTTATTGGAAGTCATCACCAAGGGTGGTGAAACCGAAAAGTACTTCGTCAGTGGAGGTATTGCCACTGTTCAACCAGGTAACAAGTTGACCATCAGTGCCATTGAAGCTTTCAAGCCAGAACAATTCGACGCCCAAGCTGTTAAGTCATTGATTGCCGATGCACAAAAGAGAGCTGCATCTGGTGACGAAGTTGCTGCTGCTGAAGCTAACATTGAATTGGAAGTTTTAGAAGCTTTACAGGGTGTTGCCAATTAGGGTATATCATAGGTAGTAATACAAGTTGAAAGATAATATGCGTAGATCGTAGATTCAATTGACCAAGTCAATTGATCAAAAAATGATCTTCGATCAATTACAGGCTAGCACTTCAGTGTCAAGATTACATTCCCTAGATTGGCGGTTTAGATGTAAAGATAGGACGTTTTGTGTATCTCAGTATTCTGTTCTGGCCGACGAGAACGCCCGTATTAAATTAGCCGTACCGTCTAGAGCTGCAGCACTTTTGTCAGTAAACAAAACAGTGCGTCGATTGCAAATACTTAGGTGGATGTTGTTGTACCGAAAAGAGTCCCGGGCTTAGTAGGAAAGACTACAGAGAATGCAACTTGCAAATTTGGAATTTGGAGATTTTGTAGAGTGTGTGAGAGGCTTAGTAGCAAGGGTCTTCCAGAGTGTACTAGGTTGGATCTGACATCATTTAGCAGACTCGTGGTACTATTTTTGGGGTGGCGCGATCGCACTGCATTTGCTGGGAAGACCTGCCTTGGATGGCCCGATCTTTACCCCATGCAGTCTATCCGCCACTCGGACGAATAGTCGGGAGAATGCGCAAAGATGGGGTTGCAGAATACGAGGTTGCTGTAGAGTACTTATAGGTGCAAACAACTACTTTTTTTTTGGGGGACTACAACAATGACTCCAAACCCATCTTTAGTGTTAAACAAAATCGACGACATTTCGTTTGAAACCTTTGACGCTCCTACCATTGAGAATCCCACTGATGTTATCGTAGAGGTTAAAAAAACCGGTATTTGCGGTTCCGATATCCACTACTACGCCCATGGAAAGATCGGTAACTTTGTTCTTACCAAACCAATGGTCTTGGGACATGAGTCTGCTGGTGTGGTTGCAGAAGTTGGCTCGGGAGTCACTTCAGTTAAGGTGGGCGACAAGGTTGCCATTGAACCGGGCGTGCCTTCTCGTCTCAGTGATGCCTACAAAAGTGGTCACTACAATTTGTGTCCTCACATGGTTTTCGCGGCCACTCCAAACTCAAAAGAAGGCGAGCCCAATCCCCCAGGAACATTGTGCCGCTACTTCAAAAGTCCCGAGGATTTCTTGGTCAAGCTCCCCGACCATGTTTCGTTGGAATTGGGTGCTATGGTCGAACCCATGAGTGTGGGTGTCCATGCTGCCAAGCTTGCCAACGTTAGTTTCGGTGACCATGTAGCCATCTTCGGTGCAGGCCCTGTAGGATTGTTGGCTGCAAGTGTGGCCCGGACGTTCGGAGCCACCGGTGTATTGGTGGTTGATATTTTCGACAACAAGTTGGAAATGGCCAAATCCATTGGCGCAGCTACCCACACCCACAACTCTCGTACTAACTCCACGCCGGAGAGCTTGATAGAGTCGTTTGGTGGCCAAGCACCTACCGTCATTATAGAATGTTCGGGTGCGGAGGTGTGTATTGACTTGGGTGTTCAAATTGCCGCTCCCGGTGCACGCTTTGTTCAAGTTGGTAACGCGGCTGGTAAAGTGAAGTTCCCAATCACAGAACTTGCTACTAAAGAAGTGACTTTGTTTGGATCATTCCGTTACGGGTTCAATGACTACAAAACTGCCGTCGCCATCTTGGACCAAAACTACAAGACCGAGAAGCCTCGTATCGATTTTGAACAGCTTATTTCGCACCGTTTCAAGTTCGAAGATGCCATCAAAGCTTACGACGTAGTTAGAGCTGGCTCTGGTGCTGTCAAGTGTATTATTGACGGTCCTGAATAATAAATAGTTGTAAATAAATTGCACCCATTAAAAACATGCGCTGTATGCAGTCCGCGAAATGTAAGCACCTCCAGAAATTTTTCACCGTTTCAACTGAGTACGTGAACTGACAGCGGCAGCAGAACACACAAACACTTGGTCAAGATGTCATTAAGTGCGAAAGAAGCCTTCAGTAAGCTCCCCCAGAAGTTGCACAACTTCTTCATCAAATATCCACCAAGACCATTCGCAGAATACTCCTCCAAACCATCCACCATCAATGATCCCAAAGTAAACCCGTTCTTGCCTAATAAGAACCCAGAAACAGGTAGATGGCATGGAGCCAAATACTCTCTCAGGAGGTCGGCCGATTTGTATAAAATGGCCAAGAAGTTCGGAATCCAAGATTTGTTACCACCATCGCCTAAGAAGTTCCACGAAGAAAAGTATAATGATAAGAACTGGATGAGAGGTGTGTTGACGCAAAAGAAGAAGAGATGGGAGAGAGAATTGCCTGACAAACTTAAGGAAAGAGAAGAAGCCCTTGCTAAGATGGACGAAACCATCTTGGCTGTTAGACCAGGCTACAAGAAACAAATCGAAAAGAGAGAAGCTCGTAAAAAGACATGGTATTGATTTTATTAACTTTACCTACCTGTACATATAATTATTATACACAATATACATTCTAGTCTGCACCACTTAACCTAGAACCCTCCCCGGGGTCTTCCTCTATTGCCCAGAGCAGCTTTGAAAGGTCTTCCGCCCATTTTCTTGGTGGCAGGCTCTTTGGTTCCAGGACCAGCACCTTGTCCCTTGATTTTGGTGATACTCTTGATTAATATACTTTCGATGTCGAGATCATCGGGTAACAATATCTGTCTGATTTGATTACCTCGAATGTTAATGAACTGCAAGAGCTGGGGATCTTGATGAGGTTGCACCAACTTGATATTCTTCAACGAAAGATTCATCAGCGGGGTGCAAGATAGAATCTGACCATTAACAGTGATACCATTCTTAAGTTCCACTGTAACAGGCTGGTTAGTTGCGCCTGGCAAGCTCATCAAGAATCGAACAAGCTTCATGTGGAGATATGGTTGTTGATGAGATGGCCGATGTTTACAGTACTTTATCGCACATTGGAATTTTTAGCGAGAATTGTCGCAGCGGAAGTTCGCACTATTCTCACTAATTCGTCGCAACAGTTCTAGCGAGAATGTTCCACCACGAAACTGGGTGAGGAGGTAATTGCTTGTCGTATCGCATATTCCGAGGTTTCTGCGCCTGCTATCACCTACCTAGTGGGCCTGTATAGCACGTGTATACTGCGTTCGGTGTGTGCAAGTGTAGATTCTAGGAGTCACTGAATCTCTCGTAGTACTTCTCCCTAATCTCCCCGCAATACTCACACGACAGCCTTTTTTCGCCACATTCGAGTTCGCTGGAATCTTCTCTCCTTTAGGCTACTGGTATTCAGTGTAGAGCAGCATAGATCACCCACCAAATGTCACATCCCGAAGGTATACTAGAGAGCATTCGGAACATTCCTCCAGTGACCCGGTTTTTTACCGTCACCACCGTTTTGGTATGTTTCGCCATCAGAATGCAAATAACCAGTGTGGGCACATTGATGTGTAGCCTTCCTCGGGTAGCAGAGACGTTGTCGTACGAAATCGGGATCATGAAGCAGACCAACGTGTTTGGAAAGCTTGCAAGTGTGGTTCGGTTGGTATTGCAATGCTACCAGTTCTTCACAACCTTCTTGGTGCCGGCAGGCATGATCTCTAAAAACCCCATGGCTGCTATAATCGATATCTATTTCTTTTATACGTTTGCCAACCACCTTGAGAGCTACCAGGGAAAGTTCAGGAGAAACTTTCCCGACTGTTTGTGGTTCACCTTGCTCACTGGTACTATCATTGTGTTGTTGTCTTTGACTTACTGTGCGGTAATCGATCGCGACCACTTTGCCATTCACCATGAAATGATGTTGTCGTGTGTCACGTACCTCTGGTCGCGATCCCTGAAGAACCTGACGATCAATTTCATGGGGTTGTTCCCCATCAAGGCATACTACTTGCCACTTTTCAATCTTTTCACCAAGGTCTTATTAGAAGGTTATAGAGGATTCTTGGATTCATTTATTGGAATTTTGGGCGGGTATCTTTACCAATGTATACAATCAGACACATTGCCTATCTACAACTTGTTCCCTGGTTCGTATTCCAGCTACTTGACGTCCAATGCCACCAATTCGGGCAGAAGAGTGGGCACCAATAACGGCGTACATACGATCCACAATGATGCGCCAGATGAGTATTTCTACGACTCTATCTTCGACAAAGGTTACTTGAAAGCGCCATTGACCCTTTACAAGCTCCTCGCCTATCGTACCGACAATTCCACCAGAACAACCGCTTTTACATCTGGTGCGTCGACTCCGTTTAGGGGCAGCACCGGTAGGGGGTTTTCTGGAGCCACTGGCGCCGGTGCGAAAGCCGCAGGAGATGCTGCAGTGGAAAAGCAAGACGAAGACGAGGCCACCAGTTCGGGGTACTCGTGGTTTAGCATGGATAGTGGCAGCAAGTTCCATGGCAAGGGCCGTAGGTTAGGAGACGTATCGTAGACACCTACCAAATTATCTCTGCAAATAGCATCGACCAATGACTCTTGTCCTATCGTATTCACCATATTCACCGTATTGCCAGCCTCGTGCTCACAATTTTTGCGCGCTCCCTCCGTCTGGCGAGGGGTACTATTAGTAAAGATAAACAACTCTCGTACGATAAAGCCAAAGCCTTGGCCGATTCTAGTGTACAGAGCTTCGACAGGATAATGTCTAGCAACACCAATCGAGAGCAAGAACCATCTAAGCACCCGGATCCGGGTCCTGGTGAAGGTTCAACCGTTGGCTCTGCCAGTGGCTCCGGGCCAGCCACTTCACAGAACCCAAAAGTTCCAGGCCAGTCACCACGAATAAAGCCATTAATAGATAACGACCAGGCTTCTAAAAACTCCAGTAACGTAAGCGTATTGTTATCGCCTAGTTTAAAGAATAAGCTGTCAGTAAAGTTGAAAAAGCTCAAATCTAGACCTCATCTTAAACGATTGGCCACCGCCAATGGCCATCTGAAATTGGTGTTTTCTGTAGATGATGACATTGACGACGCCATTGACGACGATACTGAATCGGAAAACCCTGATACGGCTCAGCCCAAAAGCAAAAGCGACCGCAATTACTTGGAAGGCTACACCGATGCTCTCAAGGCTTTACAGCAGAAGAAGAAAAACACTAACCAGAGCTATTTCCCTGAGTTCAACAAGTCTCAAGAGCATGTAGACCTATCAGACACTAACAAGAAATCCAAACATGCCGACCACCTTTCGGATGAGCCAGACTCCAAGATATCTGAGCCCATTCCAGAAGTAGCCGAGTCTTTGGGTGAATCAGAAACAGGCGAAGAGATTGATCCTGAGAACGAAGATCCTGAAAACGATGCAGACTCAATTGAGTCCTCTTCTTCGTCTCAAACCTTAGAGTCTTTGAACTTGAGAGAAAGACAGGATGCCATCAACTCCACTCATCCATTCGGTATCAAGATCTGGAAGCCCTCGTTATATAAGAAGACCCGTTCGGTTGCGGCACGCGCTGACGACGATATCCATGCTTTCGACCCCAGAAAACCCAACGCCAAAATCACTTGGGCCGTCACTCTCACCAATCTTGTGTGGACGTTGACATTTGGTGTCGTTATCTACGTTGTATGTTTGATTGGTGCTGCGTTTGTGTTTGTATTCTCTGGTTTTGCATTAAACCGCCATCTGAGACTGTATGTCAAACTCTTGCTCAAAGTCGGACGGTACGGTTTCTATCCGTTTGCCAAGTTTGTTCTTTTAAATAGAGATGAGAACTACTTGGATGAAGACGAATTAGACGGCAGATCCATTTCGGAATTCCACAGATGGAGAACTCAAGAGGAAGGTAGATTATTCTTTGCTCCGCCCAGAAGATATACAGCCAGTGCCGAAACTAGACCTCTCATCAAAGACCACAAGGGAAAACCCCTTCGCGATGCATACTCTTCATTGGATGATACAGATCTCAATGTTTATGGCAACACCAACAGTCAGACTAACAATGATGCCATAGATGGAGATGACGAAGGCTATAATGAATCCAACGATATTAAGGTCCGTTTCTTTGGTAGAGGTAGCTGGTCTTCGGGTAGATTGGTCTTCTATATCTACTTCTATACCATATTACAGACGATTTTGTTTGCGATTGGGTTATTTTGCTGGTTATTCGTGTTCACTATCCCCATGGCCAACATTACTAATATTATCTGTGACCACTTGAGACGTCATCCATTGGCATTGGACTTTGAACTAGAAAGCAAGTACTATAAACGTGACAAGTCAAAGAGAAAGCACCAGCTGATTATTCTTTGCACCTACAGAAGCTGCGGTTTGCACTACTACAAATACACCATTGATGGTACAAATATCTTCTTCATCAACTTGTTGGCAGCTGTGGGATTTGTAATTTTGGATTATTACCTACTCAAAGAGAAACTCGGTTGGGAAACTTGGTTCACTGACTCGTCATTCATATTCTGTGCATGTTTATTTTCCATTATTCCATTAGCATACTTTATCGGTCAAGCCGTTGCTTCGATTTCGGCCCAATCCTCCATGGGAGTCGGTGCTGTCATCAATGCATTCTTCTCAACTATTGTGGAAATCTTTCTATACTGTGTTGCATTAAACCAATCCAAGGGCAAATTGGTCGAAGGATCCATGATTGGATCCATTCTCGGTGGTGTCTTGTTATTGCCAGGATTATCAATGTGTGGAGGTGCTTTGAAGAGAAAGACCCAAAGATACAATCCAAGGTCCGCAGGTGTGTCATCTACGATGTTGTTGTATGCCTTGGTCACGATGTTTGCTCCTTCCCTATTCTATCAGATCTATGGAAATTACGAAATTCAATGCAAAAAGTGTACCGTTAATCTCGATCAGGATAGAGATTGTGTCAAATGTCGGTTTGTGCAACCTGCATTATCATTGGACGCTTTATATTACAAGATCCTTCAACCCTTTTCATTGATCGTTGCCTTTGCTTTGTTTGCTGCTTATGTCTGTGGATTATACTTTACATTGAGAACGCATGCCTCTTTGATTTGGGCCACTAATTCTCATGAGGCTGTAAAGAAGGAGGAGACCAATTACTTGAGATCTCCTAGCGTTGTCAGCTTGGACGCCTCTAAAGGAAATACCGATGGTAATCCCTCCAGGTACAATCTACCACCTTCGGCAAATGAATTGAGAAATAGACACAGTTCCAATAACGTTAAAGCGCCTTCATCTTTGAACTCACCTGCGTTGGAAGTTGGCAAAAATAGACAATTATCCGAACAGTTGAAATCGCCAGTGAATCACGAGCGGACTAGACCAGCCACTCAACGCAAAGCCAGTATTTTGGCAGACCCAGATTATGAAGGCGAAGAAGAAGGAGGAGGACACGATGCGCCGAATTGGTCACGCAACAAATCAACAGTGATTTTACTTGGAGCCACCCTAGTCTATGCTATAATTGCCGAGATTCTAGTCGATAACGTGGACGATGTTTTGAAGGATTACCCAATTGATCCTAAATTCTTGGGGCTAACTGTGTTTGCATTAGTTCCAAATACCACCGAATTCTTAAATGCTATTTCATTTGCTATCAGCGGTAATGTAGCATTATCTATGGAGATTGGTAGTGCTTATGCTTTACAAGTGGTGTTGATTCAAATTCCTAGTTTGGTCATTTTTTCAATCTTCCAATCAGCAGGACTGGCTGATCAAATGTTCCCGTTGATTTTCCCAAGGTGGGACATTATTGCCACGTTTATTTCAATCTACTTGTTCACATATGTATATGCTGAAGGAAAGTCCAATTACTTCAAGGGAGTGATTTTGATCCTCATTTATGCTGTTGTATTGATTGGATTTTGGTTTGTTGACAAGATAGAGCACATAAATGATGGACTCACTGGAACTTTACAACTCATCGGATTATAGTTCGAATATTTACCCACTCATCGTACAATTAATTATGTTAATATATACCTGATCAGCTTTAGTAATATGTAGATAAGGCTCGATTCTTATCGCTCTGGCTCACAGACGAAATCTGTCTGCAAAATTTGATGTAATGAACTCCATGATCTTGTTACGAAGGACTCTGAACTTGTGACCAGAAATTGTTCTTATCCCCCTACTAGACGAAATACCCCAATCCAATTATTCGCAACCATCCGCTCACCATACTCGCAATGACGTAACTGATTGATTCGCATTTCATTTCTCCAGATTTTGCGCCAGAACAGTTGAAAAATGCGCCAATCACTCCCTTGCTTTACCAAGCGTACATTAAAAGTCTTAAGATGAATTACAACAAGTTTATCTTGTTTGGAGACTCAATCACTCAATTCTCTACTATATTGGATGACGGCTATGCTTTGCAACCGAAATTGCAACACGACTACACCAGAAAGTTAGACGTGATCAACAGAGGATACTCGGGGTACAACTCGGACCATGGCGCTTTGATCCTTCCCCGGTTATTGGAGCAGGAATTGAATGCGCAGAAAGACAACATCAAGTTGATGACAATCTTTTTAGGTACCAACGATGCCTTCCTTACTGAAGATGAGCTTAACGATATCCAGGCAGTTCCGCTTGAAAGATACGAAAAAAACATCACCAAACTTGTTGAGTTGGCAATAGAAAACAATATCAAGCCCATTGTCATCAGCCCTACTTTGCATGGAGCCAAACCAGCTCTTGAGAAATTGAAAGTTGCGGGTTGCCCTTCCAACAAGTACTGTACCACCAACAGAAGAAACAAGGAGTACGCTGATACTGCCATCAAGGTTGCGAAGAAGTTCAATGTGGCCTACATTGATTTGTGGAATGCCTTCAGAAATCGTGGTGGATGGTCCGAAGAAGAATTGTTCATTGACAATGTTGACTTGAGCGATTTGTTGTGCGATGGAATTCACTTCACGAGAGCTGGCTACGAAGTGCTTTACGAGCAGATCACCCAGACTATTCAATCCAATTATCCAGAGCTTGCTCCCAAATCCTTGCCGATGAAGCTTAGTCCTTGGAACAAGATCAATCCAAAGGATCAAGCTGGCTCCATCTTTCAGGATAAAATTTACATTTGATTGAACTAGACTGCGAAAATAGATTAAAAGTTATTCAAAGTATATATTACTTTCCATACTATGTACTTAAGTTAGAGTTGGAATCCGACTTTTGTAGAAATAGTTCTTGGTCGTGCTGTTTCTGCTTCTTTTCGTCTCTCTTGGTAAAGAAGTTTGCAATTACCGTCATTACCAAACCAAAAGATGCTAAACAAGCAGTATAAGTAAACCCAACATGGTAAATAGGCTTGTCCTTTGTGTTCCAAGTCAAAATTGGCACCCATGCACCGGTCACATATGCCAAAGTATTGGTAACAACAACCACAAAGTTTCTCTTCATATCGTTACCAAATAGTAGTCTGTTTACCCAAGAATATATAAAAGGTTGGCCCCAAACCGTAGGCATACCTATCAAGAAATAACAGAACCAATGTAAACCAACAGGAATATGCCAGTGAGCCAATAGTGAACAGCCAATTATCATACAGATGAAGAAAAGTGAAACAAAGAAGAAGTTCTTCTTCCCTCCCAAGTAGTCATTGATATATGCAAAGATTATTGTGATAACAATACCACAAGCAGCTAAGATAGAGGTGTAGTTGTTGTAGATTGAGGATGGCTTTTTGAGGGTGAGTTTCATCCAAGTTTGGAATGTTGGTTGAGAGTTGGCGGTACATGAATTGTTATAAGCCAAGAACAACAATGGGAAAACATAAATGTGCCAGGTGTTGAAGAAAGTCTTTATTTTCTTCCATGTATAAGGAGTTCTAGTATTGAGCTCTGCACCGATTCTTCTTCTTCTTTCCAAGCCAACCAATTTGTCTTGTTCTGTGAAGTACCACGCATCAGTAGTGGAAGGAGTGTTTGGATCCACAAACATGGTATAGAATGCTATAGGAAAACTAATAATAGCATCGAAAACGAACATCCACTTGAAAGGAGGCATACTTGAATGGCCGAAACGTTTGATGATAGCCTGTTGTAAAGGACCCGAAACAATTCCACTGATGTTGGCAGAAGCAGCAAAATAAGCACTACGCTTGGATAATTCAGCTCCACTGTAGTTTGAGCCAAGGAGCCATTCCAAACCAGGGAAATAACCCGACTCAAGTAAACCAAGAAAGAACCGAAGCGCATAAACACCTTTGATTTCGTCTTTTCCGCAAGTAATCATTAGAAGAGTAAATATGGACCAGATAAGTTGGAGCCCACCCAAATAGAACCGGGCAGAAATACGGTGTAAAATAAGATTGGAAGGGATCTGACCGATAATATAGCCAACCGTAAAAAGAGTGGTCATGTAATTATACTGGTTACTGCTCATGTCGTAGTACTCATCCATACCATTAACATAGGCGGTAGTGATATTTGACTGGTTAAGGTTTTTGATGAAGTAACCAAGACATGAAGACGTCAATAAGAAAAAGTCCAATTTTCTCAAGTACTTCTGTTCCAACGGATGTTTATCAGTACCGTCCCATAAAAACCTCTTGACCTTGAACCATTTGGACGTTTCTCTATAGTGGATTTCTTCCGGGGTGAGTTTTAACTCCAAGTCGATGTATGGCGTATTGGAAGTTTGTACCGAAATGGGCTCTTCGACTACCGTTATATCATTCTGTTTCTTAGAAGTACTTGTAGTCAGGCCGGCATCTTCGTATTGGCGCTCTTCGGGTGGAGTGCCTTGCTTGGCAGGAAGATCACCCGACTCCAAAAGACTTTTCTTTACCGAACTGAAGAATCCCATTATTGGCTTGAAAAGTTACCAATGTGGAGAGAACTTGCACCTTTTTATATGTGTATCATTAGTCATCTTATCTGGATCTAATAACTGGATCAGAAATTGTAATGCACCCCTTTGGCTTAGAGACCGATGCATAAGTGTGGCTAACAAATAGTGGCATTGATTGCGAAAACCTAATCAAAATAGCTGCGAATTTATAAAGATAAAGAGTTGAAGACGGGTCTCTGCGGGGCTGAAAAGGGAGATCAGGGGTTAATTAAGGTTCTAGATCAGAAGTGGTAGTTTGCAACATCCTTGGTTCTTCGGTACATGGATCGTAGCTTAGGAAAGGAACCCAACAACATCATGGGGGACCCTTGTAAATGTGGCCGTGTTTGGTCTGCGAGCACTAGCGGTGATGCAATGTATAATTAGCGGGATCACTCATAATCAAGGGGAACCGTCGCGGGGCCAAAATCTACCGTGGCGCACGAGATTGTACAAGCCCGCATTTATTAGCAC
The DNA here is from genome assembly GCA_030705105.1 of Suhomyces sp. yHKS641. Lineage (NCBI taxonomy): Eukaryota > Fungi > Ascomycota > Pichiomycetes > Serinales > Debaryomycetaceae > Suhomyces > Suhomyces sp. yHKS641. The sequence goes on along the minus strand of JANIWR010000017.1, from coordinate 40,724 downwards.
CATCGAATCCACAGTTGCGGAAGTGGAAAATCAGTAACGACCGCCGTCGAACAAGGTAGTTTATTCCGTGTCGACTTCAAACCAGGCTTTCGTCATATGATCCTGCCACACCAACTATTATAAGCACGATAGACTATAGTCATTAATTTACGCACTTAGCGTTGATCTATCGAGATATTTTCTGTCGCAACCCCTCGTAACATAAGATCTAACCCATTAAAAAACCTTTGATTAGTTTTTCCTCTTACATGAGCTCCGCTTATTGTCTATGCTTGGTTATCTGATTCAACAGATGTGAGCCACAGGTCATATGACCCACCTTCACTTCTCTACCAACTCTACTATAGTCCGTACTTTAGATGAACCCACATGCTTGCTGAACTTCAGTCTGATCTTCGCATTTTCATGGCCCTGAATTCTTCATACCCTAAAGTTGGGTGCTCTCTTCTTTCTCACTAAAAAGTTTATGTTCTAATATTCTCACTCACTGAAAAATGCATCAAATTTGCATCTATGACTAACACCCCACACATGAGGACATACACAATCGTTATCAAATTGGGCACATCGTCCCTCGTGGACGAAGTCACCAGGGAGCCCAGAATCGCCAACATGTCGTTGATCGTGGAAACCATAGTGAACCTCAGGCGCCAGGGCCATCGCATAGTGGTGGTATCGTCTGGAGCTATTGCGTTCGGAATGAAGAGAATGGGACTACAAAAGAAGCCCAGCAAGTTGGCTGCAGTGCAGGCGTTGGCGTCTATAGGCCAAGGAAGACTCATGGGATTGTTTGATGACTTGTTTCGTCAGCTTAATGTCCAGACATCGCAGATCTTGATCACTAGAAACGATATCATGGACTTCACCCAATACAAAAATGCTACAAATACCTTGAACGAGTTGTTGGAAATGGGGGTTATTCCTATCGTCAACGAAAACGATACGTTGTCTGTTGCAGAAATCAAGTTTGGTGACAACGATACGTTGTCTGCCATCACAGCAGGAATGATCCACGCAAACTACTTGTTCTTAATGACCGACGTCGAGTGCTTGTACACTGACAACCCTCGGACATGCAAGACTGCCACTCCTATCTTGATAGTAGACAAAATCGATGAGCTCAACGTCAAAACAGATACCGAATCGGGCGGAGCCGGCTCGCAAGTCGGGACAGGTGGAATGACTACAAAACTTATTGCTGCCGAGTTGGCTACTAACGTGGGCACCACCACCATCATCACACTTTCATCCAAACCACAATCCATTATTAATATCGTCGCCAACATCCAGGCATCTGAAAGCTCCAACATGTCTGTGGATCAGCAACGAGAACTTCTCAAGCAACAAATTGCGGCCAATGAGATCCCATTACACACTCGATTCATGGCCCTTCCACCTCAAACGCAGATTAAATCCGACCGTCGTTTCTGGCTTTTGCATGGCCTCAAAACCAAAGGCTCGCTTATTATAGACCAAGGATGTTTCAAAGCCTTAACTAGGAAGGATAGAGCGGGTTTGTTGCCTGCAGGTGTGATAGAAGTAGAAGGCACGTTCCATGAGAGTGAATGTGTGTCTGTCAAGGTGATTCCTGCCAAAGACTCGGCCATATCAGAGGCAGTAGAGGTGGGCCATTGCAGAGTCAACTACAGCTCTTCCGAAATCAGACTCATAAAAGGCGCCAAAAGCCGCGAAATCGAAAGTATCTTGGGTTTTGCCGATAGTGAGTACGTGGCACACCGTGACAATCTCGCATTTCCTCCCACACTCCTGGCTTCCTCCGAGAACTTGGCGGCCTTGGCTATATAGATAATTCATAGACATATACGATTGCGTCACGTGCGCAGACCCTAAAACGCTCTGGTTGATCTGAGCATACGATAGCGAAGTCTTGTATAGCGATATGGAGGCTACGGCGGTGGTACTAGATGAAAACACCGAGGTGCGGGTTCGAGAGCTTGTACCGAATGTCGACGGCTCATTTGAGCTGCCGGACGAAGCCATTGCGTGCATTGAAGCCTATGGTGCCAACTTGTATGTGTGCACAACCAACGGCAGAATCCTCCACTACCACCATTTTGACGATGCGCCCGACTATATCTTGATATCACAGCTTCAAGTGTCTTCTGGACCGATACAAAAGTTCCTTATACTACCTCAAACAGAAACGGCATTGATACTATCCCAATCCATAGCATCCTTCCATACTTTGCCAGAATTGTCTACATTTAAAATAGGCAAGCTCAAAAACACCAATGATATTCTGATAGTCTCGAGCTCTTCCAGCTCATCTAGCAGTCAACCAAAAGTTAAAAATGATATAATAATTGCATTTACGAACACCAAAATCCGTATACTTCAAGTCACAGCCGACCAGATCAAACTTCTCAAGGACGTCAACTACTCCAATGCCATAAAGGGAATATCCACTGCATCCAAAATGTCCTCCAACTACAGTAATTTGGTTTTGGTCGCCAACGATAAGAACTACGATATTATCGACCTAAAGCATACCCGAAAAATCCCACTATTCGAGTACAATTCAGTTCCCAGCGACAGACACATCGAGCCGTACATTGTTCCATTTAATGCCAAAGACAAGGACGAGGAGGAGTATCTATTGGTAATTAACTCGGACGAAACCACCTCGATGTCGATGTTTATAGACTCGTTGGGTGACGTCACTCGAGGAACCATAACGTGGATAGGACCTGGCTTTCCGTCTGGTGGCGTGGTTGTAGAGTGGCCGTATGTCGTAGGAGTATTTTCAAATGGAACAAAAGACAGCTTGGTGTACAGTTCACTAAAGACTTTTGAGATTGTGTCTACTATAGAGTTGAAATCGAATAATGACAAAATACAGCAAGACAAACAAGAAGACGAGGATGACAAGGATGACAAGGATGACAGTAAAGAAGACAGTAAAGAAGAAAGTAAAGAAGACAAGCAAGAAGACAGTAAAGAAGACAAGCAAGAAGACAGTAAAGAAGACGAGCAAGAAGATAAAGAGGACAAACAGGAAGATGAAGAAGAGAATCAGGAAGATAAAGGAGAGAATCAGGAGGATATACTGGTTGAAGAGGAAGACAAAACTGAGAAATTGGAAGGTAGCAAAGAAGTCGAATCCAAAAAGGCAACCAGTGAGAATGATAGTGTAGATTATAGTGTGGTTATCAACGGCCATTTACGTATTACCAAAGTATCTGAGGTCAGTCTCGCCAATAGCGTTCTCAATCACAAGCTATCCAAAACGACTTTTTTATCCCGAGTCGAGCAACCCTGCAATTTCGAAAATGACCATGGCACCATTTTGTTATACGACCATTCCAGAGTATGGCTAAGTCACCAAGTAAGTCCATTTATGGGTTTACTTGAAAAAATAGACGGTAACGATTTACCAGCTTGTATACAATTATTGGAGCCTGCCATTGAAACGTATAGTGGAGTTGAACATGAATATTTGGTCAATATTTTTGTTATATTCTGTTTAGTTGAAAATCACGACTTGGCATTGAAGTACCTTATGAGAATAAAGAACGGCCAGCTTTTGATCAACCCTCTTCTAGTGATTCATATTCTTTCACCCGAATTAAAATATGATTTTTCTATGTTTAATGGCATTGAAGAGCTTCTCACATCAGTAAAGGTTCCAGCACTGGACCTGTCGAAGCAATTTCTCCTAACTTACTTGGACAACATCTTTCCTGATCTCATCAAACTCGATGAAGTCACATTTCAAGCCGTCAGAAAGGTCTTGTACCAGCAATATTCCACCCACCAGCAGCTTGTTCAGTTCTTCAAACAGAAAGACAGTGAAAATTGGGATTATTTGCTGGAAATCAATGAGGAGATCGTCGGCATCATTGAATTTAAAGAAAATCAATTGGTGCTTCTTTTAATATACCAAAAGTTATTGGATCGTGAAAGTGACCTTGCCATTTTGGAAAAGTATTGTGCGCTTGTTTTTACGGTATTGAAGAGTGAGAAGTTGAGTGACTTGGGATTCACATCCGAACTGCTTCTAAACGACGTCTTGGACAGATTACAACGTACAGAAGACGAAAAGGTGTACTCCAAGTTCCTCTTAGAGGTATTGAAAATAGACCAGGATCAAGCATTCCGGTACCTCCAGCGAAATAGGACAAGCAAAAGATTCCAAAACACCCACAAGCGAATAATGGACGAAATGTCCATGTCTCATTCCCATGAACTTGAGTTTTCTCTCCTCAAAATTGAGTATTTGGAATCCAGCTGGCTCGAAGATCCTTCCAATCCCAAGCTGATTGAAGAATTGCTACATGACCTCATCAACGTCTTGCTCACTTCAAATATACTAACTGAGGAAAACACCATAAACTTTGATATTTTAGTGAACACCTACAAAATCGAAAATAGTTTGGACGATACTAAGTGGCCAAAAATCGGCTGGGTCGACTACCTACACCTCAACATCAACCGCAGTGAAGCCAAGCAGCTTTTGGAATTGTATGTCAAGGTGTTTGAGCTCCTTCAACTTGAAGCAATACGGGGAATTGACATCAAGCTGTACCTAGAGCAACTATTGGAAAACGAACTCTTTGCATACTTTAAATTTCTTATTCACAACGACCAGAACATCCATAGCTTACTTGGTTTCCATGATTATTCCTGTGCCGAGTACTATGCAATTCATGGCACATTACCATTTCCCAAACACTCAGCATACTTGAGCGAGACTACTCGCAATGAACTTCTAAAATCGTCGCCGGTAGACGAAAGTATTCAGTCATCAATGAAGTCTAACTTGGAGCTGATATTGGCTTACTACATTGAGCAATCACAATACAATGGTGCCGGAGGAATCCAGCACTTTGCTATGAGCTACGGTACCTCTGTATTCAGTGCACCTGAGATCCTTACAATGTTGCCCAGCACAATTCCCTTAATCGACATTGTACAATACCTACAGACAGTTATGATTGACATAAGATTGAACAATAGAGGTACGACTTTAAAGAAAGCTCTTAGCAAATCGGATTCGGTATTTACCAACAAGGTATATAAGAACATTACCAATGGCTTATAAAAAGCCGGATATCTTTAACACATAGTCGATAACCATTCCAAACCAAAATATAAATCCATTTCTAATGTTTCCGGTAAAGAATTTCCAGCAGTCTTTGGGCTCGTCCAAGTTGACTTTGTTGATCTGTTTAGCGAGTCTCCATAATGCCCAAGCTCCCATTACATAAAACCCTGGACCCATAGAGTTCATAACACCTGCTACAGCATAGGTAGCTGCTTGACCAATCAAAAGCTTGTTCAAAATTGGCTTGGTGTTGTCGCCCCAAGCTAAAGCTGAAGATTTGATTCCAGCATGAATATCGAATTCTTTATCCTGATGGGCATAGATTGTATCATAGATAATGCCCCAAAACCAGTTGGATAAAGCCAATGGCACGGCCACCATCAAGTCCAATGGTGCACCAACTGCAGGGTATCCCAAAAGACAAGCCCAACTAAAACAGAGCGAGAACCAAAGTTGGGGGTAGTAAGTAAACCGCTTAAATAATGGATAAACAAATATCAATGGCAAAGACATGGCCCCTAAATAGAAGCAGTCAAAAGGCAACGAAAGTAGAACGGCCAAACCAGCGAAACATTGTACTCCCAAGAACGCAACCGCTTTAGGTACACTAACACGACCACTAGCAATGGGTCTTTCCATAGTCCTGGCCACATTATTATCTAGATTTCTATCCAAAATATCGTTAATAGTACATCCTGCACCTCTCATAATAAGTGCCCCAATTGAGAAAAGTGCCACTGCCGACAAAACAGTGGTCACAGGAGCAGCTATGGAATATGCTGCCATGGTTATACCCCAGAGCGATGGTACCAACAAAAGTAATGTGCCTGCTGGTTTTTCTATTCTGATAAGTTCGGCATAAGGGATCCATTTTTCGGGCAAGTTGGACAACCAACCGAGACCAGCAAGTCTGGCTAGTCTTGCGGCTTCGATTTCCTCGGGCTTGAATGACTTTTTTGGAACCACTTCGGGTGTGGGTGTGGTTGTGGGTGAGCGCTCCGAGTGTGTTTGCTCGCACACGCGACGACTCGTAGAAAATGAGGCTGATAATTTGGGGAGTTTGCCAATCTGAGTCATCATAGCCGGTATACCCACACGCGGAGTGGCTAATCTGGACCGAAATACTCCCACTGCAATTGGTGTCCTGGCTAAGCTAAACATAGTAGTATGATTGGTTTTCAGTTTTTCGCACTGGTTTATTTATCTGCAAGACGACTGGTGGTCTTGGCACTAGATGTAGGTTATGGTTAATTGTAGGTTCTCTTTGGGATTATTCTTGTGTCTATAGTTATTCGTCGGTTTGCTCAAAAGCTTCAAAGTCTTCGCTGCCTTGCTGAGATCGTTCTCGCATAATGCGATGGCTCTCGATCAACTTTTGAAGAGTGGCTTCTTCGGCATCCAACGAGCCTTCTTTGAATACAAAGATCTGTCTGCACATTGGACAGAGACCCTTAGAAGTGTCCTGCTCTAGCCATTTTATGATACAGTGTAGGTGGAAGTTGTGAGTGCACCCATTTCCTATCACTATAGGACACCCATCGCCGGGATACTTGCAATTGGGACAGGTTCCGTCGAAAGAAACACGACAAATCCCGCAGAGTTCGTCCTCATAGCCCGTACCAGGTATATCCCAGTGCCATGTCGAAAACCCGTGCCACTCCACGATCTCTACCTTCATTGACGAGGTACTACAGGAGCCAGCTGGCGATAAAACTAGACGTGTTGTTTTAGTTTCAGCGCGAGCATGCGCGGGCAGATCGTAAATTTCAAAAGATATACACTACGATACAATACTCTAACAAGATATACTCTATATACAATATTCGTCTATTTACGGTACACTAAGCCCTTGAAGATATCAAAAGAGTTGCCGTCGGGTTGCAAATGAAGCACCTCCAGCGAGGTTGTATCGTGAGCAATCAACAACCCGTAGTCTTCAGTAATACCCTTAATGCGGCAGGTGCGAATTCTGCCTTTGCCCTCGTCGACTTTCACCAACTGATCAGAATGCAACCATCTTTTGTAGTACAAGGGCAAGAAAGGAGTCAAGCCTGACTTGAGGAATACTTCATAGAACGAGTTCATGGTGTGCATGAGCTTGGCAAGCAAGATTTCCGGCTGGTAGTCGGGTAATGGCGGGAGATTGTGCTGCGCGCGGACAGCATTGAGTTTTCGCAACACGATATTAAGCGAGGTGGTGGGAGCGTCGTTGGACACATTGACACCTCCGCCCCAAACCAAGTGAAATTGACCGTTTATGAACTGGGAGTTGATGATGGCACCCGACACTTTGGCCCACATCTCGTCGTCTCCATCTACAGTGGCTGCTGTGTGGGAATCTTTGTCGGAGACCCTGTTGAAGTAGTCTGGTTTCATGATATAGATATCATTGGGCCACTTGAGTTTAACCGGTAAATCTTCGTAGCCTACGCCCACACCAGGCTTGGTGCTGGAGTACCCCAAAATACTTTCAATGAGTGCAAGTCCGCACAAATACTGTAGCGTCACCACCTGCGAGGTGCTCTGCGCAGGGAGGCGGAAAAGCACCGACAGCGCCATGACACCCTTGGGGTTGATCCACACGTTTCCACCACGGCCTCTTCCTGCGACCTGGGCCGTTGCTGTCAACACCGTACCCGTAGGAAGCTGGGCAAGAAGGTTGGGGTTCGAGTCCATCAACGTGTTGGTGGAGCTGACCACCTCGCCGTAGCCGGTGATGCACCCAAAGCGGCCGATGTTGTCGCCATAAAGTTCGCCGAGGTGCGAATAGTACGTGCCCAAGTTGAAGTACGGGGTGATTTTGGAGTCAGGCAAGTTGCCCCCAGTAAACACTTTGACGTGCTTGGTGACGTCGTTCGGGTCTTGGGTATTTTCTTCGTCAAGGAAATATGTGTGGTCATCGTTGACTTCATCGGTGTGGAACACAAATGTGTCGTTGTCATCCTCGAGGGTGTTTCCATTGGTGAAGTCAAGTTTTTCGTGGAGAGTGCGCATCAAAGTGGTTGTGTTTGTGGGCTGCAACTTCGAAGTGAGAAAAAGCGGAGTGATCCTGGGGATAGTGGTGTTGACGTCAGGGTTCACTCTAAGGCCAAGCTTACTCAAGCATGCCATGATAAACTTCTTGCGGCCCTGGTTGTCGTCTGCCAATTCTTGAACCATTTGTTCCAGAGTCTCGTCTTCGGTGGCAACTTTGATTAGCCCTGGCGTAAATTCCGGATGGGTCCCTGTCAACACAACGTCTCCCTTGCCCACTTTACAGTACACAGCAGCGGCTTTCTCTTGGTCGTCAACATCAATGTCCTCAGCATACCTGGCTAGCACTTCGACGTTGCGCTGACGACTTGCATCTATGAAAACTCCTCCTCCATTGTAGTAGTTGCGTACCTGAGCAGGCAGTCCCGGCAACAAATCAGTGTTGACATCCAAGCGAGCAGCACGAGATCCTTTATGAGATTCATATACAAAACCTTTAAACGCGCACCCACGCACAGTTCCCGGGTAAAAGCCCAATTCTCGAGACCCCGAGACCTCTAGCTTCGGGTCGCCAACCTCGAACTCACAACGCGACCCGGCGTAGTAAGCACCAGCACATATACCTAAAAAGCGACCACCGTTCCGGACATATTGACGGATTTTTCGATTGCCCTCGCCATCAAGCGAGTTGCAATAAGGCAAATCGGATCCTCCTGGCATCACTAGTAACGCAGTCTTGTGCATCCATGGGTCCTTCAACATGGATGCTTCCGTGAGTGACACCACGGCATAGTAGGGCGAAAGATGAAGACGCAACGATTCGATGCAGTGCTTGACACTTTCAGTAGTGGCACCAGGACCAGAGTACACCAATACGTTCATAACAGACTTGAGTTTCGGAAAAATGGTGACTAGAACGAAGCGGTGTGGAAAGTTTGAAATTCAAACCCCAGTCAATTCTCACATCAAAAAAATAAAAAATATCCGAAATACAAAATTTAAGTTTGAAGCTCAACATTTACAAATTTCATAATAAATGGCATTAGTAGAAGTAGGTGACTCAGTATTGTTGGACCCCAAGCCAGGGTTCGTGGTCAAGACACGAGTGCTTGAGTCCAGAACAGGCTCAGGATCCAAGGTATTCATCAATATTTGCCACGATGACCAGGTTCCTTCGCCCGAAATCGACTTCGAACCGAACGTCGTATTTCCTCTCATCATCGAAAACCAGTGGGAGATTCCCATTATTGTGTCGCGCGAGAAAGAGACAGTTGATAAAAAAGGGGTGGTGTCCAAGCTATATGACTGTTGTATCAACAGCAAGTGTTTCCAGTGGTGCCAGCTCAATGCGGACTTGCGAACAATCATGATCGAGTGGAGCATCGAGGCAGTGGAATTGCTCTACGAACTTACATTGGAGCGCGAATACTCAATTCCCAAGATGCTCTGCAAGGGAGAATTGTCTCGGACCGAAATCCGCAAAGAAGATCTTCAAGGGGGTATGAAGAAAAGGCTTGAGGAGATTGGAGGCAACGAGACGTTGGGACTTTTGGAGGAGCTAGACCATGACTCTAGTGACTCTGAGTCTCAGCTTCCTAGCTTGATGAATTTGTCAGGTGACGAGCACCCGCGCCCTCTTATAGAGGAGCTTAGCGGCATGCGAATTGCCGAGACTCCCAGCGCGACTCCGAAGTCAACGCCCAAGTCAGGTGATGACTCAAGGAAGCATGCCATCAGTAGTAACCGCACTGAACCGTTCCCGTACGAATTCAACTTCGTCAAGAACGACCAGTACCTGCTAGTGGCCAGGTTTGTTCTGGCGTTGAAGGTAGCGGTATCGTACGATCTGAACGAACACTCGCTTGTGTTCAGCCACAATTACTCGACCCACCACTTTAGCGAGAAGAGCCCGCGCCAGTTGGTGGTGCCGCTACCAATATCTGTACTGGTCGAATCGCGCAATGTTTCCGCATTCCATGTCTCCAAGGAAAAGACCCTCTACATATTTTGTCGCTAACGTAATAGCGAGACGCAAAAAACAACCCGATTGGGATATTCCGCCATGGTCTCGCTCGTGCCCGCTAGTGCCCGCTACAACTAGATTCCGCTCATTGGAATCCATTCATATAACCATGAAATTCCTCATTCACGTCACTTACAATTTCATCAGCACCTATACCCCACGATGAACGCAGAAGAACCCTTGTTGCAAGGGGTTGTCGACTATGAAAACTATGACGCACTTTCGCAAGATTCTCCTAATGGCTTAGAACCCAAATGTGCTCCCGATTATCGCGCAGAAATAAAGTATATCACAACGTCGTCTTTACCGCTCGTTGCAACCTTCTTCTTACAATACTTATTATCAGTCACTTCCATATATGCCACGGGTAAATTGGGCCCCAAGGAATTGGCTGCTGCATCCCTTGCCATATGTACTTTCAACATCACGGGTCTAGCCATCTACCAAGGAATGGCAACCAGTTTGGACTCGTTGTGCTCCCAGGCATACGGTTCCGGTAACAAACACAACGTGGGGCTCTACTTCCAAAGATGTTCCTTGATGGGTTTAGCCATCACCGTCCCTCTCACTATCTTCTGGTGCTTTTCAAGCACCTTGCTCTCGTTGATGATCAAGGATCAAGAGTTGGTCTCGATGACCCAAACGTTTTTACGTATCACATCGTTTGGTGCCCCAGGTCTTTTGTTCTTTGAGACTGGCAAAAGGTTTTTACAAGCTCAGCATATCTTTAACGCGGGAACTTACGTGCTCATGATTGTCGCCCCCCTCAATTTGGTGATAAATTGGTTGTTGGTGTGGCATCCGGTCTATGGACTAGGCTACAACGGTGCGCCCATTGCCATGTCTATCGTGTACTGGCTCATGTCGATCTTGATGTTGTGCTATGTGTTGTTTATTGATGGCAAAAAGTGTTGGGGTGGCCTTGAGCTTACCAAAGCAATGACGAACTGGTCACCCATGTTGAAGCTAGCCATACCAGGTGTGATAATGGTGGAGTCGGAATACTTGGCTTTCGAAGTCTTGACTATTCTTGCTGCTTCTTTTGGTACCGATGCTTTGGCTGCCCAGTCCATTGCTTCCAATGTCGGTTCATTGTCTTTCCAGTTGCCTTTTGCAATCGCCGTATCTATAAGTACCAGAATCGGCCATCTTGTAGGTAAAAGAGATATCACTACTGCTCAGCTAGTCACCAAACTCTCGGCTGTTTTCGGTACTTTTGCATCCATCACCAACTTTTCGTTTGTGTTTTTCGGAAGACACATGCTTGCCCAACTCTTCACCACTTCTGAGCTGGTGCTTGAAATATCCAACTACATTCTTATTATGGTGGCCATAAATCAAATTTCCGATGCTTATAACGTATTGGGAGCAGGGGTTCTTAGGGGCCAAGGAAGACAAAGAATCGGATCCATCCTCAACATGATTTCTTACTACATAGTTGCATTGCCTATGGGCTACACCTTGGCGTTCGCTTGCGGATACCAATTGCATGGGTTGTGGTACGGATTGATAGCCGGAGTGTTCTTTTTGGCCGCAGGCGAACTGTTAGCTATATACTATAGTAACTGGCGCCAAATCGTGATCGAATCTCATAAAAGCCACGACCACTAGCAAATGCATACATAGATTAATAGACAATGTACTCCACCTTCAATTTCATCTTCAGTCCTGTAGTTGCAAATCAAGTACTCTATTCCTGCATATACCGCAGCTGCAACCACCAAATTTTTCAGATGCCTGAGATGATCAAGATCACTAGATAAGAGTAGAACCAGTATGGGTAGGAAATTTAACAAGAAGAACGCCCAAACGTTCAGTGTGGTGCACAGAGCACATGATGATGCGTTGTACTTCGACAATGATGCATCCGAACATGTGCTTGTGCCAGTCAAGGGCCAGAAAGGAGCAGCCAAGACCCAGGCTCCTAAAAAGAAAATATACACTAGTGAAGAATTGGCCAGCAAGCTCAGTCCCGATGAAATCAAGACCATCAGAGCCAACGAAGGGTTGGCTGCACAGTTTGGGATTTTTTTCGACGATTCCAAATATGATTACATGCAACATTTAAAGCCCATCGGTACAAGCACCGACGGTGTGTTTATAGAAGCCAAAACCACCAAAGAAAGTGGCAAGAAAGGTAATATCGAAGACCTCTTCAAAGACCAACTTCCTTCTAAAGAGAAGCGAAATATCACCCATGATGATCTCGCCAATATACCGTCCACGCTCCAAGGATTTCAACCCGATATGGATCCTAGACTAAGAGAGGTATTGGAAGCATTGGAAGACGAAGCGTATATTGAAGAAGGTGAAGAAGAAGACGACTTGTTTGCCAGTTTGTTAGAATCAGGTCAGATCGACGAAGAAGATGACGACTACTACGGGTCGGAATACGATGACTACGATGAGTGGGATCTCGATAACTACGACGAAGACCATGGCGTCAATTACGACTCTGAAAACTACGAAGAAGCAGTATTGCCGTACAATGAAGGTGAAGCACCTGAAGAATTGCATACCCAGGAAACCAAATTCATAAATACCAATTGGGAAAATGATTTTAACAAGTTCAAAAAGATATCCAAAAATAAGGCCAACGACTGGGACTCAGACGATGAATATGATGATGAAATACAGCAAGAAGAAGACGAAGAAAACGATACGCTCCCCGATTTACCTTCGTTCAACCTGGGTGCAAAATCCAGTAAAAAGTCTAATTCCAAGCTCAGAAAAAAGAAAGGTGCCATGACTGATACGTCGTCGTTTTCCATGTCTTCATCAGCCAACTTCAGAACTGAGGGATTGACTCTCTTGGATGATAGATACGAACAATTGGCCAAAAAATTCGAAGAGGACGATGAGGAGGAACAAGAGTATACCCCCTTCCAAATGGAGAACGAGAGGACCGATCTTGAGTCGATGCTTGACGATTTCCTTGACAATTACGAGCTCGAAAGTGGAGGAAGGAAGTTGGCCAAGAAGAACGACGACAGAAAGAAAATCCAGGAAGCTGCTGATTCCGCATCGAAGAGTAAGGTGGCTGCCCGCCGTAAGAAGGAGAAAGAGTTCGAAAACAAGCTCAACAACTTATCCCTCTCCTAGATCGATAACCTAGCATATCTTCTCGCCCTGGCTGTCTTGCCCTAAATAAATTTAATGTATATATCACGTGATGTGTGTGCGTAGGGAGAAAAATTTTCGTACGATTACCATCTACAAGCCGTGCACAAAGGCTAGAAAGGGTCTGTGTTAGTAGCAATCAAGAGCTGGATACATCGTACTAGTGGCGTAAACATTGATATCGACTTGATATACCATAGCAAGAGAAAAATTGAGCTTTGTTTGCTGTAAACGCCCAAGGTCAACCACTTAAACTTTAGTCACGCCACCTATACAGACAAAATTCAGTTCATCAAGAGACTCGTATTATCCGTTCTTTTCTTTACCCTAAGCATCTATACTATCCTGCACTACAGCGGCCAGACATCTCGCAAAATGTCCAACCATCATCATTCCATAACATCGGTGTCCCGAGTATATGCTGATGTGTTATCTACCAAACCCCAATCTTACTGGGATTATGATGACATGAACATAAAATGGAATTCACAAGACAACTATGAAATTATCAAAAAACTCGGTAGAGGTAAATACTCGGAAGTATTCTTGGGAATCGATTTGGTCAAAAAAGAAAAGGTCGTCATCAAAGTATTAAAACCCGTAAAGAGGAAGAAGATCAAGAGAGAAATCTCCATTTTAAAGAACTTGGTGGGGGGACCTAATATCGTTGAATTACTTGAGATTGTTCGCGAACCACAATCCAAGACCCCTGGCTTGATATTCGAACATATCGACAATATAGACTTTAGAACCTTGTATCCGACATTTACTGACTACGATATAAGGTTCTATATGTACGAATTATTGAAGGCATTGGACTACTGCCACTCCATGGGTATCATGCATAGGGACGTGAAGCCTCACAACGTGATGATCGACCACGAAAAGAAGACCTTAAGATTAATAGACTGGGGTTTGGCAGAATACTACCATCCTGGTACCGAATATAACGTCAGAGTAGCATCAAGATACTTCAAGGGTCCTGAATTGTTGGTTGATTTCAGATTGTACGACTATTCGTTGGACTTGTGGTCATATGGATGTATGTTAGCATCAATGGTGTTCATGAAAGAGCCATTTTTCCACGGAAAATCCAATACAGATCAGTTAGTTCAAATTGTCAGAGTATTGGGATCCTCAAGCTTGAATGAATACCTCGAGAAGTATGACTTAAAGTTGAGCGAAGAATACGAAGATTTGGGCTACTACAATAGAAGACCATGGGAAAGATTCATCAATGATAATAACAAGCATCTTGTTTCGAAGGAGTTTCTTAGTTTCATTGATCAGTTGTTGAGATATGATCACCAGGAGAGGTTAACAGCCAAGGAAGCTATGAACCATAGCTATTTTGATATTCTCAAGAAATAATTGCGTAATACACTTGAGAGCTAATTGGTGGGCCAGGGTAGAGCCTTTATGTAATTTTAATTTTATATTTAATATGATTTTTGTCGTACAGATTTCAGTAGTATACTAACATGATGGTGAAATTATATTTTATAAAGCGCTTAATGTGTCTGTGGTCACGTGAGAATGTCGAATCACATCTGCCTATGTATAGGTACCGACAAGGTAAAAGTATGCCTCAAATCGACAATCCTCGGCATGAATGTAGAGATACCGTACTGTAATAGCAATGAAGAGAAATTTTAGTTCAATCAACAAGTTTGTCTCAGAATTTGGTTGTGTCGATCAGAGTTGGTAAAAAATTGCAAAATTGCAGTAATTTTTGATCAAAACTTTAATTTCTTAACAAATCTAAGAATCAAGTAAACCATTCTAATTACTAATGACCTCCTATATCGATAATCCTGCTCTGCTAGAATCTAATCGCTATAGATGTCTCTATCTTAGAATATTCTATTTGGATAGATCTGGCTAGGATCTCGCGCTATATGCAGTACGGTTCCATTTGGTTCTTCAATTTCCATCAGTATAAATCGATGAAAATCTCCACATTCCCAGCTTAGAGGTCAAATTGTTAGACAATTAGAAAGGATGAGTGAACACAGCAAAGTATTTTTCGACATTACCGCCAACGGAGTTTCCAAAGGAAGAGTTGTATTTGAACTATTCGACGATGTTGTACCAAGAACCGCTGAAAACTTCAAAGCTTTATGTACTGGAGAGAAAGGTACGAGTCCAAAGTCGGGTAAACCACTTCACTACAAAGGATCTAAGTTTCACCGTGTGATCAAAGACTTCATGTGTCAAGGAGGTGACTTCACCCATGGCTCTGGTATTGGTGGAGAGTCTATTTACGGAGAAAAGTTTGAGGACGAAAACTTCAAGCTTCTTCACGACAAACCATTCTTATTGTCTATGGCTAACGCAGGCCCAAACACCAACGGATCACAATTTTTCATCACCACCGTTCCAACACCTCACCTCAACTCAAAGCATGTCGTTTTTGGTCAAGTTATACAAGGAAAAGGTATCGTAAGAAAATTAGAAAGATGCGAAAAAGGTGCTAATGATTGTCCTGTAGAAGACTGGATCATCGCCGACTGCGGTCAATTACCAAATGACTATGTCCCAGAAGCAGCTGGTGCCATAGATGATGGAACTGGAGACATTTACGAAGATGTGCTTGGAGACAACGAAAACATAGACTTGACCAAATCCGAGTCTGTGTTCCATGCAGTGACTACATTGAAAGATATCGGTACTAAGCTTTTGAAGCAAGGTGATCTCGAGAAGTCGCTTCAGAAATACCAAAAGGCCTCGGGCTTTTTAGAAGAATACTTCCCTGACGATTTAACCAAGGAAGAGTTGACCCAATTGCACCTGATCAAGCTTGCATGTTACTTGAACGCTGCATTGGTAGCATTGAAGTTGAAAAACGGCTTGGCTACCATTAAGGCGGCCTCGAATGCTTTGGAAGTCGAAGAAGTGGACGAAAAGTCTCGTGCCAAAGCCCTCTACAGAAAGGGTATGGGTCATTTGTTGGTGAAAGATGAGGAATCAGCACAAAAAGCATTGGAGGAAGCCCTCAAAATCCAACCTGCAGACGCTGCTATTATTCAGGGATTGAAGGACGTAAAAACCACCATCAAGGTGCGCCGTGAAAAGCAAAAGAAAGCCATGTCCAAGTTCTTTAGTTAAGTAGTTCGAGATTTTAAAAAGTTGATTACTCCACATTATTACGTAAGTAGACCTATTTTTACGCGGAACTCCACCAACTATTGCTGGCGCAAGCGTGGACACCGCGCGTACATGTCAGACCGGTGAATTTTTCCTGGTTTTTTTCATGTCGCCACTTGGAGAAAGTCAGGAGCTCCTTAATCAAAACATTGATTATCGGTCTGTAATACCTTGCACCGATTACAACCAGTCTTTGAACAATCCTACCCCAATAGTGGAATCTAAGTAGCGTTCTAGTCAACAGTTATTTTAGCAAAGGATACGTTTAAAGTCAGTCCCCCAACAACCAAATCCACCTTTTCATACTTACTCATAAGTTTGAAAAATCATCGTGAAATTGACTTCAATTTCCAATAGTCACAACCATCATCCCCTTGTTTTGGTATCAAAAGATTGTCAGCACTCATTTACTTGATTGTTATTACTCAAATCTGTCAATAAAAAATCCCACTTGTATATTACCTTGTTTCATTTCAACACCTTAAAATATTGTATCAAAAGAAAAAAAAATCATAAGGAAACTGTATCAACATGAGTCGTCAATTTCCGTATTCCAGCGCTCCCCTCCGTGGAGTCAAAGAAGTAAGTATTGATTTGTAGAATTTATTTTTGTTCATGTTATTAACAGTTTTTTAGGTTCAATTTGGTTTATTGTCCCCAGAAGAAGTTCGTGCTATATCAGTGGCGAAGATCGAATATCCTGAAACCATGGACCAAGCAACTAAGAAACCCAGAGAAGCCGGGTTGAATGACCCTAGATTAGGATCTATTGATCGTAACTTCAAATGTCAAACCTGTGGTGAAGATATGGCTGAATGTCCTGGACATTTTGGTCACATCGAATTGGCCAAACCGGTTTTCCACATTGGTTTCATTGCCAAAATTAAGAAAGTCTGCGAATGTGTTTGTATGCATTGTGGTAAGTTATTACTAAATGAATCCAATCTAGCAATGGCCCAGGCTATCAAGATTAGAGACCCAAAAAAGAGATTTAATGCCGTTTGGACCATTTGTAAAACTAAAATGATCTGTGAAACCGATAGCACCGAAGACGAAGCCCAAAACCCAGAAACTGCAAAGAGAGGTGGTTGTGGTCACACGCAACCAACTGTTCGTAGAGACGGATTAAAATTATGGGGTACATGGAAGCATAACAAAAGTTTCGATGAAAATGAACAACCTGAACGTCGTCTATTGACTCCTTCGGAAATATTGAATGTCTTTAAACATATAAGTGCTGAAGACTGTTTCAGATTAGGATTCAACGAAGATTACGCCAGACCAGAGTGGATGTTGATTACTGTTTTGCCTGTGCCACCACCACCAGTCAGACCATCTATTGCTTTCAATGATACCGCCAGAGGTGAGGACGATTTGACATTTAAGTTGGCTGACGTTCTTAAAGCAAATATAAATGTTCAAAAGTTGGAAATCGATGGGTCTCCTCAGCACGTTATAAGTGAATTCGAAGCATTGCTTCAGTTCCACGTTGCAACTTATATGGATAATGATATTGCTGGGCAACCCCAAGCACTTCAGAAGACCGGTCGTCCTATCAAGTCTATCAGAGCCAGATTAAAGGGTAAGGAAGGTAGATTGAGAGGTAATTTGATGGGTAAGAGAGTGGACTTTTCCGCTCGTACTGTCATTTCCGGTGATCCAAATCTTGACTTGGATCAAGTTGGTGTGCCAATTTCTATCGCAAGAACCTTGTCGTACCCAGAAGTCGTAACTCCATATAATATTCATCGTTTAACCGAATACGTTCGTAATGGTCCAAATGAACATCCTGGTGCAAAATATGTTATAAGAGATACTGGTGATCGTATAGATTTAAGATATAACAAAAGAGCCGGTGATATTGCATTACAATTTGGGTGGAAAGTCGAACGTCATTTGATGGACGATGATCCTGTGTTATTCAACCGTCAACCTTCGTTGCATAAAATGTCTATGATGGCCCATAGAGTCAAAGTTATGCCATATTCGACCTTCAGATTGAATTTATCAGTCACTTCTCCATATAACGCCGATTTCGATGGTGATGAAATGAATTTACATGTTCCACAATCACCTGAAACTCGAGCCGAATTATCTCAAATCTGTGCCGTTCCATTACAAATTGTTTCGCCTCAATCGAATAAACCAGTTATGGGTATTGTCCAAGATACTTTATGTGGTGTTCGTAAAATGACCTTACGTGATATATTTATTGAATACGACCAAGTGATGAATATTTGCTACTGGATTCCAAATTGGGATGGTGTGATTCCTCCACCGGCAATTGTGAAACCAAAACCGTTATGGAGTGGTAAACAATTGTTGTCTATGGCAATTCCTAAAGGTATCCATTTACAGAGATTTGACGGCGGAAGTGATTTATTGAGTCCAACAGATAGCGGTATGCTTATTGTGGATGGTGAGATTATGTTTGGTGTCGTCGATAAGAAGACCGTTGGTGCAACCGGTGGTGGTTTAATTCACACAGTCATGAGAGAAAAAGGGCCACAAGTATGTGCCAAATTGTTCAGTGCTATACAAAAAGTGGTCAACTACTGGCTCTTACACAATGGTTTCTCCATTGGTATTGGTGATACCATTGCTGATGCAAGCACCATGAGAGATGTGACGACCACCATTCAAGAAGCTAAAGACAAAGTGCAAGAAATCATTTTGGCTGCACAGCTGAATACTTTGGAACCAGAACCTGGTATGACATTGAGAGAATCTTTCGAACACAATGTTTCTCGTGTTTTAAATCAAGCTCGTGATACTGCTGGTCGTTCCGCGGAAATGAATTTAAAAGACTTGAATAATGTGAAACAGATGGTGGTTTCAGGTTCGAAGGGTTCTTTTATTAATATATCTCAAATGTCTGCTTGTGTGGGTCAACAAATTGTTGAAGGTAAAAGAATTCCATTCGGTTTTGCCGACCGTACTTTGCCCCATTTCACCAAAGATGATTATTCGCCAGAATCTAAAGGTTTCGTTGAAAACTCTTATTTGAGAGGTTTGACTCCGCAAGAATTCTTTTTCCACGCTATGGCTGGTAGAGAAGGTCTTATTGATACTGCAGTCAAAACCGCCGAAACCGGTTATATTCAACGTCGTTTGGTCAAGGCTTTGGAAGATATTATGGTGCATTATGATGGTACTACTAGAAACTCTTTGGGTGATATTATTCAATTCGTTTACGGTGAAGATGGTATCGATGGTACTCAAGTTGAAAAACAAACAGTCGATACTATTCCTGACTCAGATGCTAAGTTTGAGCGTCGTTACCGTATTGATGTTTTGGATCCATCGAAATCTATTCCAGAATCCTTAATCGAATCCGGTAAAGAGATCAAGGGTGATGTCAAATTGCAAAAGGTATTGGACGAAGAGTATAATCAGCTTGTAGAAGACCGTCGCTACTTGAGAGAAGTTTGCTTTCCAAATGGTGATTTCAGTTGGCCGTTACCTGTCAATTTGCGTCGTATTATCCAGAATTCTCAACAGATTTTCCACAGTGGTCGTCACAAGGCTTCAGACTTACGCTTGGATGAAATCATTCACAGCGTACAGGAACTTTGTAAGAAATTGTGGGTTGTCCGTGGTGACACTCCATTAGCAAAAGAAGCACAAGCCAACGCAACATTGTTATTCCAGTGTTTGTTACGTTCTAGATTGGCAGCCCGTCGTGTGATTGAAGAGTTCAAGTTGAGCCGTACCTCTTTCGAATGGGTTATTGGTGAGATTGAAGCACAATTCCAAAAGTCCATTGTTCATCCTGGTGAAATGGTCGGTGTTATTGCTGCCCAATCCATTGGTGAACCTGCAACCCAAATGACGTTGAACACTTTCCATTATGCGGGTGTTTCCTCCAAGAACGTCACATTGGGTGTTCCTCGTCTTAAGGAAATTCTTAACGTTGCCAAGAACATCAAAACCCCAGCTCTTACGGTGTACTTGGACCCACCTATTGCTGCCGATATCGAAAAAGCCAAGGTTGTTCAATCAGCCATTGAACATACTACTTTGAGAAATGTTACCTCCAGTACAGAAATCTTTTACGACCCTGATCCAAGAACTACTGTTATTGAAGAAGATTATGATACCGTTGAAGCATACTTTGCCATTCCTGATGAAAAGGTTGAAGAGTCTATTGAAAAACAGTCTCCATGGTTACTTCGTTTGGAATTGGATCGTGCCAAAATGTTGGACAAGCAATTATCGATGGCTCAAGTTGCAGAGAAGATTTCACAAAACTTTGGTGAAGATTTGTTTGTGATCTGGTCTGATGATACTGCCGATAAGTTGATTATCCGTTGTCGTGTCGTTCGTGATCCAAAGTCATTAGACGAAGAAGCCGATGCCGAAGAAGATCAAATCTTGAAACGTATCGAGGCTCACATGCTTGAATCTATTTCATTGCGTGGTATTCCTGGTATTACCAGAGTTTTCATGATGCAACATAAGGTCAGTGCTCCTAATGAAGCAGGTGAATACGCTCAAGGTAAAGAATGGGTCTTGGAAACTGATGGTGTTAATTTGGCTGATGTCATGGCAGTTCCCGGTGTCGACTCTACTCGTACCTACTCCAATAACTTTATTGAAATTCTTTCAGTCTTGGGTATCGAAGCTACTCGTTTCGCCTTGTACAAAGAAATTCTTAACGTTATTGCCTTCGATGGTTCCTACGTCAACTACCGTCATATGGCATTGTTGGTTGACGTCATGACATCTCGTGGTCACTTGATGGCCATTACTCGTCATGGTATCAATAGATCCGACACCGGTGCATTGATGCGTTGTTCTTTCGAAGAAACCGTTGAAATCTTGCTTGAAGCTGGTTCGGCGGCTGAGTTAGATGACTGTCGTGGTATTTCTGAGAATGTTATGTTGGGACAAATGGCTCCATTAGGAACTGGTGCTTTCGACGTTATGGTCGACGACAAGATGTTGCAAAACGCACCTTCCAATGTTGCTATTACCAATGGTGATGACCTTGCTGAAGACGGTGGTGCTACTCCTTACAGAGATTATGATATGGAAGATGACAAGATTCAATTTGAAGAAGGTGCTGGATTCTCACCAATCCACACTGCTCCAGTTTCTGACGGCGCTGGTGGTCTTACCTCTTATGGTGGCCAACCTACATCTCCTTCGGCAACTTCACCATTCAATTATGGTGCTACTTCCCCAACTTTTGGTGGTGCTACTTCTCCAGGTTACGGCGGAACTTCTCCAAGTTATTCTCCAACATCTCCATCGTACTCACCAACATCTCCAAGTTACTCACCAACATCACCAAGTTACTCACCAACTTCACCAAGTTATTCACCAACCTCACCATCATATTCTCCTACATCGCCAAGTTACTCACCAACTTCGCCATCCTACTCACCAACCTCGCCATCTTATTCACCAACATCTCCTTCATACTCTCCTACCTCCCCATCTTACTCACCAACTTCACCAAGTTATTCCCCAACCTCGCCAAGTTACTCGCCTACGTCGCCAAGTTATTCACCAACTTCGCCTTCGTACTCGCCAACTTCGCCAAGTTATTCCCCAACGTCCCCATCTTACTCACCAACTTCACCATCTTATTCTCCTACATCGCCAAGTTACTCACCAACTTCGCCATCCTACTCACCAACCTCACCATCATACTCCCCAACATCTCCTTCATACTCCCCAACTTCCCCATCGTACTCTCCAACCTCACCATCATACTCCCCAACTTCACCTCAATACTCTCCTGGCTCTCCAAAGTATTCCCCTTCATCTCCTAAGAAGGACAAGGAAGAAAAATGATGATGTAGAATATCAAGTAATCTTTTTGTACTTTACTTACCTAAAACTAGAACTAATAAATACGATACAGAAACAACGTAGGTCACTGGAATTTAGTAGCATCGGAAACACGAACTAGTGACATTGAGCAACTCTTTACTCGTGCTAATCGCATTGCCATTTGCAGTCTAATTGTGGTAGCGCCGCGATGCGCAAAATTCAGCAGGATTCGATGAGTAGAGAAGATAACAATGTCAGGCAGCAAGAGGGAACGCAAAGGAGATCTGGCTAAAGAAGGTGAGAAGGTAACGCCAGGAACCTCCTTGAAAGAAATAGAAAAAAAAAGGAGGCAAGTTTTTAAGCCAGTGCTCGACAATCCTTATACCCAATCCACAGTATGGCCGTTCGTGGAACCAGAGATTGGGACCAATTTGGTCGAATTAATATGTATTTTGATTAGTTCCATAGGAAACTACAATAAGGTGCCACCAAATACCAGAAAAGAGACCGGGGTGCCCGTTCCAAAGATAAAAAGTCATATAACTGTAGGGTTCAATTCCACAGTCGAAGCTTTGGAGAAGCAGGCTTCAGTGCATAGACAAAGACTTATGAACAAGAAAAGAAAGACGTTATCCAATAGGGCTACAGAGGGGCGGTACATCAAGTACGTGTTTGTGGCTAAGTACGATATCAGCCCCAGTTTATTGACAAACCACTTCCCTGTGCTCAGTTTCACGGCGTCCCAGAGTAGGGAAAATCGGGTGAAGCTTGTGCAATTACCGCGAGGAAGTATGGCCCGGTTGTCAGAGGCACTTCACAGTGAAAATACCGGAATAATAGGGTTAGAGGAGGGTGTAGAGCAAGCACAGGCAATATGCGCCATGGTAGATCAGAATATCAAGGATGTGGAAGTTCCATGGTTGGACGGGCTCTTTGAAAGCGACAGTGCATTTTTCACCAAGCCCGCGTTGAATTTCTTGTCTACGTCGGCGCCGATTTTGCCCAAGAAGAACGACCAGAGAGCAAAAAATAAGGTGACAAAAGAGAAGGAGACTGATACAAAGAAAGGAAGCGACGAACGAAGACAGAAACCCAAGTCTAGTACCACTAAGCCTAGTATATAATTTATTGTAGCGCTTAAATGTATATTGTCATCGCCGCGACCAACGCGTGTATCGAGGCAAATTCCAATTTCCAGATACGCAGAGATCAGTAGCCAAGTCAGTAGAACAAGTTCATCTGATTCACATACTAGACCATACTAGAGTATACTAGGGCATTGTTCAAGGCGGTATTTACAGTTGATATGTCTAAATTGGCACTTTCGTTAGAACTTCCGTGGGTGGAAAAGTACAGGCCCCACAAGCTCGATGACATAGTGGGAAACGAGGAAA
Organism: Suhomyces sp. yHKS641; assembly: GCA_030705105.1. Taxonomy (NCBI): domain Eukaryota; kingdom Fungi; phylum Ascomycota; class Pichiomycetes; order Serinales; family Debaryomycetaceae; genus Suhomyces; species Suhomyces sp. yHKS641. The sequence goes on along the minus strand of JANIWR010000017.1, from coordinate 17,221 downwards.
CGATTGAAAGACTCAAGTTGATTGTTCAGGATGGTAACATGCCTCATATGATCATCTCTGGGTTACCAGGTATAGGTAAAACCACGTCAGTCCACTGTTTGGCCTACGAATTGCTCGGACCAGAGCTCTACCAGCAGGCCACCTTGGAGCTCAATGCCTCGGACGACAGAGGGATCGACGTGGTGAGAAATAAAATCAAGCAGTTTGCTCAGACCAAGATCCTGTTGCCTCCAGGAAGACACAAGATCATCATTTTGGATGAAGCCGATTCCATGACCCCAGGTGCCCAACAGGCGTTGCGTAGAACCATGGAAATATACTCCAATACCACTAGATTCGCGTTTGCATGTAACCAGTCGTCCAAAATCATTGAGCCGTTACAGTCTAGATGTGCTATATTGAGGTATAACAAGCTAGCCGATGACCAGGTGTTGTCACGGTTGTTGGAAATCACCCAGGCTGAAAATGTCCAGTATAATAGTGAAGGGTTGCAGGCGTTGATTTTCACGGCAGAGGGAGATATGAGACAAGCCATAAACAACTTACAAAGTACGGTCTCGGGATTTGGATTTGTCAATGACGTGAACGTGTTCAAGATCGTTGACCAGCCGCATCCGTTGGTGATCAGGAAGATCTTGATGTGTTGCACGGGATCCAAAAACATCGACGAAGCACTCGAGCTTTTGGACACATTGTGGGCCAAGGGCTACTCTGCCATTGATATCGTGACGCTGTCGTTTAAGGTGGCAAAGACCTTGCCGGGAATCAGTGAACTGGTCCGGTTGGACTTGATCAAGGAGATTGGGTTCGTACACATGAGGGTGTTGGAAGGGGTGTCTACTTATCTACAATTGTGTGGGATGTTGGCTAAAATTTGTGATTTGAAGTAATGTAAAATATAAGAATAGAATACAAGAAGTCATTATTCCGTAGTTTAACATCTAGTACTTTACTCATTGTAATTCTATGCTATCATGTTACTGGTGTTATTTCTTGTAGGCATTGCAGAGGGCCGTAAAATGTTGGACCTGCTCGTCAATAATACTATTAGTTTCGGTATCGTTTTCGTTGCGCAAAATGCTCTCCACCAAATAGAAGTTGTTGTATAAAAAGATTTCCTTTTCTGTTGCTTTATCCTTTGAACCAAAAAAATGGTTGCTGAGTTTTGTCAAAACAGTTTCGAAATCGTTCCTTAATCTGCTGATCGAAATGAACAATGGCTCTCCACGGAAGTCTTGCTTTCCGTCTTTCGATGTAGTCAAAGATAGTTTCAAAAGACCCAGTACAAACTGGGCAAATTGCTGCGTCACATTGACAGGAGCCAAGCTAGTTTCTTTGGTTGTTCTCAATATAGTTTTTTTGAGCGATTCACAGTTCAAGTCAATGATCTTGGTGAATTGCGGCCATAAGATCATTAGTACCGAATTGAGATAATCGTCCAATATCGGGATATGGAACTCATTGTGCATTTTCGACTGGGTGTTCTGCACCATCCGTATCATCAAGAGTATTGCATAAGCATCACAGCTACTTCCAGCACTGCTTTCTGCCACAGCACTCGGGGCTACACCCTTATTATGGTACACAGGAGTATGAGATATTAACCAGCTCACGAACTCCGTGCCCAACTTAAATACCAGCTCAAACATAATTTGAGACCATTCGTGTTTGGATTCAGAACCAGTAGAGGTGGAAAATGCTTCAAACTTTTCGTTGCCCAGATAAAAAAAGTCCACCATGAATAAGTACTCCACCACTATATTATCCTCTAATGCAATTGACCATTGGTGGTATATGAATTCAAGCCAGTACACAAATGGGGTTGTTTCAGCGATTTGGGATGGAATAGCGCTGGCAGACTCCTCTGTATTTTCCAAGATTTGCATACGTTTGTCGACCGACAGGAGGTAATCGTTCAAGGTGACTTGATTTGGATTTGCTGGCGAAGGCTTCTGCAGATTGGACACAGAGAGCCAGCTGTTGAATCCCGATCCAAACAAGCCTCTTTCTTCATTTGCATTACTGCCTAGCACCAAGTTTTGTCCGATATGGCGCACATTAAGGTTTTCAAGTGCGTATATATATTTGGCAAACCGGACCTTGTAGTACCACTTCATGGTATATATGTATGCAAGTTGGAGCTGTTTTGCCAAGTCTGGGTGGTGGGATTGTAGAAATGCGTAACCTTCTTTAATCTGAAGGAGATTTCGCTGTACTGCTTGAGACGAGATCTTGGCGGTGCTGGACCGCAAGAGCTTTATCTGGCTGATCATATAGTCACGTATCCTTTCAATGCACTTGTAGACCAACAACTGGACGCCTGATTCAAGCTGTTTCAATGCCTCCGAGCCCTTGTATGACTTGAGCGGATTACTTTGAGAAGTTTCCTCCTCCGACTTTATGCTGGCGATAAGTTGGAGTTTTTCGTTGATGAACTTTAAGTTGTCCATCCAATTTGCGTTGACAGGCTCACTGATTATCGATTTCACTATTTCGGGCGATATGATGAGGTCAAGAATGATGGGATTCAACTTATCGGCAATGGAACGATTTAGCGACGAATCGGACGAGATGGTGGTTGATTTTTCATGGAGTTCCACCAAATTGGATGATAGTTGTTCCAATTCTGAGTCAAAGCCCCGAAGAATTGACTCAATCGGCACCAATTTGTCACGGTGAAGACGTAAGTTGGACTGGTAGTTTTGGAATTTGGAGATCAATTGGTCGAGATCGTGGAAATCTAACGCATCCACAATGGAATGATCATGTTCAGGAGCAAGTGAAGCGTTGACCCGGATCAGTTCCAAGAGACTGGGACCCTGGTCCAGGTTCTGATCGATATAGGCGCTGAGGTTGGTCAACAGCAGCAGGGGTGACTCCAGTTGGGGCGGTTGATCCAACGGCAACATGCGTCTGATCTTATCTATAGCTGACATAGTAAGCGGATATTATAGAGCAACAATTATTTCGTGTATAGATATCAGATGTATATTTGTGGTACATCAACAAAAGTCTCAAAGTTGATGGAAGCACGAGTTTTTCAGCCAAAGATAACACACACGAAGAGAGACCAATACGGTAATGATAGACGCGAATCAGCCAGGGCAAGCAGAGGCGGAGGAAGACGAGCCTACAAAGTGCGACTCGGCGAAAAAGTTGGCCGCCAGCGAATCGCAACAGGCTATCATAGAGTATCCAGTGAATGGTGGAGAGATCTTGTCAGTCCGGGCAGGACCTGGAAGCGGCAAGACGTGGACGTTGCTGAAGAGAGTAGAGTACTTGATCAATAATGGCATGATACAGCCAGAAGAGTTGGTAGTGCTCTCGATGACGAACCGAGCGGTGTCGTCATTGAAAAACACGTTGGGCAAACTGATCGGTGTGGGCAGAGCCAACCAGATAGAAGTGGGAACGTTCCACTCGTTCTGCGCCAACTTGGTCGAGCAACACCACGAAAAATACTGTCCCTCACGGGCCCACATCCGCAGGCGGCTCATGGACGACACAAGCTGGCGAAAGTTTTTCAATATATTTCTGGGAAAGACGATCGAGATCAATGGCAAGACCATCAGAGGAAATTTGACGTCGTTGACGCTAGAAAAAGTGTTGAACGAGATCAAAAACGGCCAGTACGATATAGAATTTGCAGCACACAAGCACAATGTCAGTAACGAGTACCTTGAGCAGTTGTTGAACTACTTGAAGGAAAGCGGTTTGATGAGATACCAGGACTTTATCACCGAGGCATTGGACATTATAAGCGAGTCGCTACTGCGTCACGACTTGATTCCCAGCCTCAACAACTACAAGATGATAATTGTCGATGAGTTCCAGGATATGCACCATCTGTTAGCCAGCGTAATTCGAGCTGTTGTGTCGTATCCCACGGGACCAGATGGAGGGCTCAAGCACTTGACTATAGCAGGGGATCAGCACCAGTGCATCTATGAGTTTTTGGGTGCAAGCCCAGATATCGATGTTGCAAAGGAGTTCCCTAGATTCAAGGTCACCGAGCTACCAATAGTCGAAACATTTCGATTGACCCCACAAATTCTTGGGGTTTCAGAGAAAATATTGGAGAACAGCGGACTCAAACAACCTGGCCACCGATCCATAGCTTCCACCAGGCAACCCCTCTACCCCCCTGTGATATTTCGCCTGTCCAGCAGCGACCAAGAGAATCGGTTTGTAATGAAGGAAATCACACGCTTGATCTTGGAACTGGGTGGCTTATTGAAGCCCGGGGATATCGCAGTGTTGGCGAGAACCAACGTGGATGTAGATCAGTTCCAAAGGTGCGCACAGGAGCATGGGTTCAAATGCAACAAGTTTTCTCTGAACGCCGAGTGGGTTAAATCTAAGGTACACTCATTGTTAGACATTATGAATGTTATGAGCCAAGGAGCGGGCAGTGACTTGAATCTCCTCTGCATACTCCTTTTGTTGGATAAGCGAGTCGGCTCGAGGTTAAGAGTGTCAAAACTTTTCAATCTATTTGATCAATGGAAAGCAGCACACCATTCATTGTACATCAACAATGCAATGGAAGACTTTCTCTGGCACGAATTTGCAAATAGAGACAAGAAGCGAGCTAAGTCCCTATTTAGCATCTACAAGCCGCGGGATCATCAAAATACCCTAAATTCATTCGAAGCCTTCTTGACATCTATTCGCCAAGAAAGAGAATTTTTGGTGACAAATGACAATCCAAACGGCATTATCGAAAGCTTATTGCGAGTGGTGACTCGTCTGGGACTAGTAGAAAACATGAATTTACCGACTCACCGCAAACTCACTCACTTAAGCCTAGAGGAGCAAATTATGGAGCACAAGCTAAAATTAGAAGCAAATCTAAATGCGTTCTTCCAGACATTAAAGTGCTCATATTACAAATACTTACTAATGGGTAGTCAGGAAGATTCCTTTTTACAGTATTTCATGAAGTGCTACAACGAAGACGTAACTATTGTTGACAATGACATGATCAACGTGTCAACTATACATATGGCGAAAGGCTTGGAGTTTCCGGTTGTTTTTTTGCTTGACAGTTCGCATTCTAATTATAACTCCAACTCCAGGTGGATAAGCGTGTTTGACGAAGAAGCGAAGCCCACTAACCACTCCACAGCCAGATTGTTCTATGTTGCTTGTACTAGATCGAGAAGCCTTTTGTATGTGGGCACCTCACCCACGCCAACGACTAAAAAAAGCAACATACACAGTAACTTCACCGATGCGGTGCCACAGATAACGCCAATTATAGATGAATTATCGTGGGACTTGAACAGACAGCCCCCCAAAGTGTCAAGAATGCGTCAGGGGTCAAATCTATACAGAGGCATGTTTGAAGCACCGCGCAATATTGCCTCATTTTCCAAGAGGCGTTTTATTTCAAAGCCATCAATTTGGAACCAAAAGTCTTGGCATAGTTCCACAACTAGATCCCGTGCGACGGTTACATACGGAAAAGGCCTACTTCAGGGTATAAAACTAGTTCTCCGCAGATAACTACTAGTATTTTGTGACATGCGTCTGCATATCGGCAAACAAATATTGCGACCTAGCTGTCACATGTGCGAGTCAAAATCTGAAAAATGTAACCCCAGTTTTGACTCGTAATTGATTAGATGCGAAATTTTGGTTTATATCTACCGGATAAACCTTGAGCCAAGGAGATTTTTAGGGGGTATTTCTCCTCATATATAACCAATTAAAAATACACTTGGACACCGAAATCACTAATTTCGCTTATCAGATCTGTCGTTTACAAGCTAGTCCGCAATGGCCTTTGACGAAGCCGGTTCAATAATGGCAGAGTCCAATGATTTGAACCAGAAGGAATGTCCTGAATTAATAAGCTACATTGGCGAGTTCCAGGTGGATTTACATGATTCGAGCAGGCTCGAAGTAACATCTGTAAGGACCCCGTCCAAATCTCTGAAATTGAATTCCAAACCTAAAACTCCTTCGATAACGGTGTTTAAGAAGAAAGACCTCAAGAAGTTTCAGGGTGATTTGACCAGTAATATTTACGAACATAACTTGGGCAATACTAAGATAAGCCTAACGGATCCTCGGAAGTCTCAGGTAAGCTGTATCAGGTGCCGGAAGCTCAAAAAGAAGTGTTCTCGCATGGTCCCCGAATGTTCCAACTGTGTATCGTCGGACCAGTTATGTGTCTATGCGTTCAGAAAGCAGAAATCGAAGCCTGGGCCGGCGCCCAAAATTTGGGAAGCTGAGCTGAAGTCTCCAAGATCACCACACAATTGGCCACCTTCTACTTCAGTGAGTCCTGGCAAACGACTCTCATTACCCATTGAAAGGAACTATAACCCTGGTATTCTCTTGAGTCCTCGTCTGATCACCGCTCCAGTGGAGTATATGTATACGCCCAACCCCGAGACCCCAACTAGTGACACGGGGTTGCAGGAGCATCCAATTTCGCCAGGAATATCTCCATTTACCATAAACAGCCATGATAACCGTAAGGTTGATCTCAGCTATTCTTACGAATTTCCCAAGTTTCGTCGACAGGGCCATGACTTCAACATTATCTTGAACTAGTCCTTGTGTCGAACAACCCTCGCTATTAGATTCCGATTCTGAATCACCTTTGCTATTAGATTTATGTAACTTGACATAGAATTACTTAAATGAGTACATTACGTATAGATACTGATTACTTAGAATACACGCTTTGATTGTTATACCTCTCTCTTGGAACCTGGTAGGCCCATAAGTGTGTTTATTGCTACATGGTCTATTGGTACATTAAGCTAACTTGGAAAGCAAGCTCATAACGTCGGCGGACGAACCCGAAGATTCGTCGTCGGTCTGACCTGGGAACTGAATCTCTGAACCGTTCACACCCACATCGAGTGTCGTAGAAGGATCGTAGCCATCATCGTCGTCTTCCGCTGACTGACTCTCTTGTTCATGTTTGAGTTCCAAATCATCCTTGTGGTGTAACTCAAAATCGCTAGACACTTGATACTCGTCTGCTGTATCGTCATAATTGTCACCATTAGACCCATCACCACTTTCAATATGTACAAGATCCGTTTCTTCTTCACGGTCGAACTCCTTGACTTCGATGTCTTCCGAGAACGCCACCTTTTTAGATGAAGGCGTAGATCCGCCAGAAGATGATTGAGAAGAGCGCCTCTTTCTGGTCGCAGGTTCAGGTAATGAGATGGTATTATCGTCACCACCCGATACTGGTGTTCTTTTCTCGTCAGTATCATCGTCGTCAGTTTCGTAAGTAGGAAGTATATCGTCGTCGTCGTCGTCTTCGTCATGGTTGTTGTTTGTGTCATCGTCATATGAAGGAGAGGGTTCTTCACCTGCCAGCTTGGAAGATTTGGCTTCTTCTTCATTCAACATACTTTGAAGTTCGTCCCTAGTAGTGTATAATCGGCCAAGTTTGTCGTTGATGATCAGAATTTTGGTATTGTCGGTTTTGGCCTGTTCGTTGATTACAGTTGATAAATGTTCCAATTGTTTGGCAATTTGCAGCTTGAGGTTCTTGAGTTCTTCAATATTCATTATTGAAAGCTTGCTCAACTTTTCCAACATATTAAGCTTGGAAATGTATGCTTTGGGAGCGGGCAAATTATCTGACTTTGAAGGATCTACCGGCAAGTAGGTCTTGGATTGTATACCAAATTGAGTTAAGTTGGATTGACTGATATCTGTCAAGCGGTTCAAGCTTAAAAAGAGATCGTTCAAGCTCTTCAATTCAGGGGCAATCGACCCAGAATTGGCACTGCTGTTGCTCAGGCTATCTGGCGATATTTTTGGTTGTGGTGACTTGGATTTTGTGGATTCTACGGCATTCCTCAATTTCGTGATGTCTGCTGAGCTGAACACTGCTCTTTCTTGCCAGACATTGATTAAACGGTCCAATTTGGGGCGGGTAGCGCTGTCCAAAGTAGAGTATATTCTGGAGATAACATTGGGCAACACAGCAGCAAATTCCTCGATGAATTCGGGCTTTCTCTTCCTTTTGGCTCTTTGAACCACATCGTTACACAAGTAGAGCAAGCAGAGCTTCTTGCCCGATGCACTAGGGCTTGAAGGGACCTTCAATAAGTAGTCAGACCACGCCTGAGCACATTCTTTGCTGTGTCTGTGATGAAAGAAAACCCACTGGGAAATCGAAACAATCGACTCTTGTGTATCCTGTAGCAGAGCGAGTTTGCTATTCAAGCTTTCTCTTGAAAAGGACATGATGGATGGAGTGGTAGCAAATGCGGCTGGCGTTGAAGTTCCTGTCAGTTTTGATTTTTTCAGGGCATTTTCTCAGCGCAGACCCAAAAAGTTACGGGGAAACAAAGTGGAGCGGCTGTGGAGCGAACAGTAGAAAACAAGAAAACAGTGGGGGAAAGTAGCTTCATGTACATATCCTGGAACTAATTGAGTGTAGATAGCTTGCCAATACCACTGATGGGCAGTTTATTCTTACATAGGTAGATACTGTTTTTGCAGGTAAGACATCTTGTTCGGGCTAAAAGCGTAGAAGGTGGCTTCGCGAGCTACGGATTATTGGAGAACAAAAGACCGAAAGTATTGATACGGGCACTAATACTGCAGGACTACTCTACAAGCAATAGGAGCGAAAGTTGTTCCAAAGGTGCTATATAGGTAATTAAGCTTTTAAAGACTTCTGATTCTTGGCGAGCGGCACGTAGTCATAAAATGTATACTTAAAATTAAGTTTCGGAGTTTTGGACAGTTCGGATCAAATGTGATGACCACATATATCTCAGTAAAACTACATACGACAGGTTTAGAATGTGCCTTTTGTGATGCCATGTAAGACAACTGACGAGCGGTTAGCACGTTGGGTGCAAAATGGCAGTGCGAATATTTAGAGTACCAACGATGACTACTGGAATGTGTTCATTGTACTTAAGTCGTGTAGACATTAGTCTCAGTAGTATGCAATGGTGCTTCACACACCTAAGTAAGTCCACAGCTCAAGAGGCTGCCAAGTCTACAAGCACCGTCAATGCGATGCTTTTTCGAAGACTCTTTGTTGACTTCAGTGATCACAGATAGAAAGCTCGACAACTACATGTATCTTTGAGCCTATTATATCACGACCCTTTTCCTACAGCTTGATCGCGGTCTGATCGTAGCCTTTGATATTACTTTTCCACGAGCTCTCGCTACAATGTTGACATTCGCGCCGCACCGCGCTACTGCGAGCGAAGTTCGACAACAAAGACAAGGAAGTACTAGACAGTATTGTAAAGTACACTATACTACAGAGAGAAAAAAATCCAACTGACGCGTTATATCAACTTTCGTGCTCTACAATTCCAACTGCTATTTTGTTTAGCTAAAATCCAGCTATCTACAGCTTCGCACCTCATCTCATCACATAACTAAGCCAATCACGATGGCACCCAAGACACGTAAAGCATCACAGAAAAAGATCGAATCGCTAGAAACAGAAGCTGCTATGAAGGTTATCACCAAGGAGACAAAATCCAAAGGTTCGTCCCGCAGATCGTCCACCAAATTGGAAGACCTTCAGCTATCTTCTACTCCCAACTTAAGTAAGCGCAAAATATCTAGTATAACTCCTTTGGACAGCAATAGTGGTACTCCTATAGGCGACAAGAAATCCAAAACCTCGATAGTAACAGAGCAAGACATTCTCAATGCGAACAATAACCAGGAATTGGTCCAACTCATCAACTCCCTAGTCAACACCAAGCAAGACGAGTTGTTCACGAAATACCAGAATAAAGTGAAAACACAGCTTGAAGACGATCACGAGCTAATTTCACAATTAAACTCAAGCTTACTTGAAAAGCAGGCGACCATCGATAAATTGATAAGCGAAGTCAACGAATTGAAATCGCGCGTTAGTTCTTCAGGAAGTCTAGCAAGTAAACAAAGTCAAAGCATCAACAGCACAGTTCTAGATTTCAACGAAAGTGGCAACAAAGACTATATTTACGAATCGCCAATCCGTCGCAAGAAAAGTAAGAAGATTGACCTCCAAAATGGAGAGAACCGAAGTTCGCACCTAATAAACCAAGACCAGTTATCTAAAGAGCTCGAAAACATTGGATTTACTCTTGATATGTTGGATTTGTTAACTGGTCTTCGCATAGTGAATTTCCAAGAAGACGAAACAAGATACTTTTTTGACGTAAAACAGTGCCCGTCATCCTCATCTTCGAGCGGATCGGCCAAAGACGAGATATTCATTACTTATCGGTTGGTGATATCAAAGTCGTTTGGTGCTACCGCTGAAATCAATTATATACCCACATTCTTGGAGGCTTTGGAGGATGGTTACGAGCAGGATTATGATGATTCAAGCGTCGAAACCGATTTGGTGGAAAACGCCAGATACTTGAAAAAAATACTACCTGAGTATTTGTGCGAAAACCTTTCATTTCCTTACAATACATTATCTCAATTTTACGGAAAGGTCAGTCGAGCCTTGAACAAAAAAGTAAGAAAGTGAGGCGGCCCGACGAGTAAAAATATGATAAGAATCTACGGAATATCCGACGAAGTTAGCTAGCGTCAATGCCTAATGTACGGCTAGATAATATTCAGTAGTTTTACCGAGCAAGAGATGAGCTCCAATGGGTTATTCATAATATGGTAGACTTCTCGAATAAAACTCTTGACTGCATAATTACATTAAAATAATATCAAATTAGGTCTAGTAAATTAAGCGAAAGTTAGCGAGCTCGGAGACATAGCGAGAGTTTGGACCGTGTTTTGCCATGAATGAGGCATCTGAGGCATCAATTGTTTCAAATAGCTCCTGCATGCACCACTGATCGTGCATGCCGTAAACTTCTTCGAGTGACTCTTCATGTTTCGACTCTTTTGCATGGTCAAAACCGTAGTGCCAAGACGTTTGTAAATAAAAAATATATAGTTAAGAGAGGGGGAAACTCGTCTACAAATTTTAAGTTCTAGTGCATGCATCGATGTTTTCGCCTAACCTTAACTTCTAATTTGCGGCGCACTTAAACGGCTCTCGTAAACCTTCTTCTGGAAGCCATAAATGCGCACAGAATTACTGTTCTGGGCGTTCTGTGCCAAAATCACTGAATCTACAACAGGACAAAAAATTTTACTTCCATGAAATTAGTAGAATCATTAGGAAAATCGGATGCATTTTCCGTGCGGCAATTTTCTAATCGAATTGACTTAACTAAACTTAGACGTACATTGAAATTATTTAGAGAACGCCTAAAATTAAGTTAGCCGATTTAGCGGACAGGCACTTCAAAGCTGATCCACGAATCACAACTGTGTATCTAGAAATTGGCAACTTTCGCCGCTCACTACTTTTGAGTATCGATGGTGATATTTCCACTTTCGTCTCTAACCACACTGATGGTTTTCAAGAACTCCTTTATCTCTTGTGAGTTCTCTTGCGATGCCTTCTTGACGATCTTGTAAAGGTTTTGCTTTTTATTTGGTTTCAAAAATTCACCCAAGCTCTTTGCTGATTTGCCTGCTTTATCTTTGGCTTTAGATTTTTCAGAGTTGAGTTCCTTTACAGGGCTAGCAGTGGATTCAGAAGTCTTAGTATCAGCCTTGACAGGCTCTTTTTTCGGTTGATTCTTATTTTGTTGCTTCTTAGGTCCTTTGTACAACGCCTTTTCATATTTTTCTGCCTCGGAAATGCATGACGTGTGACCTTTGTATTCATTGCCTTGAAATGTCTTCGAACAGTCTATACAAGTGAAGTAAGCTCCATAACATCTCTGCACATGCTGGTCTAATTTCTTTTTTATGATTGTATCATTACACACTTCACAGGAGAACGAAACCATTGCTGAGTGAATCTATTACTAGTCGACTGTTGCTTATCAAATTTCATTTTGTATCGATCAAATAATTTTTCGATGAGATGAGACAAGGGTTTTGCTTACGTAACAACAAACACCCGTAATATGAGCCCGCCGCTCTGATGACGCTCGTGTTCCGCGCGCAGAAGAAACTTTTTAGTTAGGCTAATGCGTGATTCGCGCTTGGCTTCAAAACTATTCTTAGTTCAGATTTTGCTACAGATTGACCAGAAAATATCGATGCGCTCGCTTAATTAGATACTCTAGCTCAGTAAATAATTTGTGATTATTGATGTAAAGGGCAGGAGGGGCTACTTCAATTCGTTGACATGACTTAATTTATCCCGCGTGGTCTGGTTTTTATATACAACAAATACGGTACGTCCCCGAACAATCGAATCTATTGTTCTACTTAGTATACGATGTGTGTATTGTAAATGCTCTACTACTAATACCTATTGTTCATGGCCATTTACGAGTCTTGATCTCACTAGGCATACTCGGGAGAGGCTTAGCGCCTTGAATTTCATTTCTTCAAATATATGCAGTAGAAGGTAGAATTCTTTTTTTTTTTTCATTCGCTAGCATGGCAAAAAAATTATGATTATCCTCTATGTAGGGGCAGGAAGTAGCGTAGTTTGAGATTAGATTGACATACTCACCACGTGGACTTGAATGATTTCAATGTAGAGTAATTGCAATATTGAGTTTGGCTAATGTCATATCCTTTTCTTAATACAAGGATATGCACAATCTAGTTTAATTGTAGCACATATAACAAACCTATTGAGGCCGTCGGCCCAATCCGTGTGAGGATTTTGGCTTGCTCAAGCAATAAAACCTGCGTCATTAAAAGTGTCTCGAATTATTTTCTGGCGGATAGGAGCACTTGGTGATATTTTTTACAGGAGATAAGGTTGGGGCCCTTGTTGAGTGGCCGCCTGCTTTGGCAATTTATACGAAAATCTAAAGTAATACAATCAAAGTTTATTAGCTAACTATAAAGTCTCGTTAATTAATGCAAGATGATATTAACTTAAGTAGAGACCAGTAACGTACGAGCCAAACTTAATCAGGAAATCTTCGAGCCGATTACCTGACCATTTCGATGACTATAATCCATCTTTTGGTGTGAAGAATTTGCTCAACAGTATCAATTATTTATATTCACATCATAACTGTAGTAACCAAACTAGTATGGGCGTGAATACATGTAGAAAGGTCCATGCACAGAATATTCTGGAATTTTAGTTCGAATTAAATCTGTCTTTCCCCGCATAGAGCTCTTGAAATTAGATCTGCAAGATCTCACTAACCTGATTCAATTACCATAGATCGCTCGTCAGCATTTTTAACCCACAGCAATTATTAGTTTATCTAGTCAATGTTGCAAATGTTCTAGGGTCTTATTTCAACCACACAGTTTAATTTACTCGAATAATATTTTTTATGCACCGGAGGTAATTGCAGGGTTCTTTGTTTGGTGCATCATTGCATATTTGCTGTTCCTCCGGTAATTAATAGAAGAACTACGATATCTCCTAATCCACTCAGCACAGGTTTTGATTCAACAAACATGTAAAGCTCGGGTTTCAGAATGCGTCGACATTTACGAACTTTGTATAATTGAGAATTCATCTTCCATAACTTTCAGTCTTATTTATGACACCTAAAATTGTCATTTTATCATTAGGCGTATTTACGAACAAGGAAATAATTATCAATCTAATTAACAATTGGCTAATGGATCAGCTCATCTTAAAGAACTGAGCTTACTTTAGTTAGATTCCTTTATTCTTTTCATCCTTCTCAGGCGTCAATCGGCTTTGTGATTTTCGGGTTTGCATGCACAGAAAATGGCCTATATTTGCAAAATTTGGCTCATAACTAGCGGCTACCTCGCCAAGCTGCTATGCAAAATAATTACTGAAGGTAATGTGTATACCCAGACAGCATTTTTTATGCATTAGTATGACCGGGCTCGACGTTACTGCAGTAGGACTTCGCCGAAGACAAGCTTTTAGTATTTTGAAAAGGGCGGCACACTGCAACATTGCATAGGTAACCAAAATATTTCTTCATGCAACAGTTAATTTCCTGGACAGACAATAGCTTAAGGGTGGGACAAGATAGACCCTATATTTCGAGCAGAGAATGGCAACTTTCTATAAATGTGCCCCAATTTCGCCAACTTCTTTGACGGTCAAGCCTTCAATCAAACCCTCACACAATGAAGTTCAATTTGATTTTTGCCTTGGCCACTACTTCATTGGGGGTCCTAGGAAAACAGATATCAGGAGTTTTCACAAGTTTTGATTCCCTTGTATATGTATCTGGAGGCACATCATATAACGCCGATGTTCCCAATTCTCCCAGTTGGCAGGCGACACTCGGTTGGAAATTGGAAGGCTCCACCGCTTCTGTCGGTGATACCTTTACACTCCATATGCCCTGTGTGTTTAAAGGGACTTCCAGTTCATCAACTATTACCTTAACCGCCGATAGTCAAACTTATGCTACTTGTCAATTTAGTAATGGTGAAATGGCGGTAACGTATTCTGAATTACAGTGTACGGTAAATTCAATTAGCTCGGGTGAAACCGTGGAGGGCTCTGTTTACTTCCCTTTCGTGTTTAATGTCGGTTGGACAGGAAACCTGGTTGATTTGCAAGACTCTACCTGCTTTCAAGCAGGACAAAATGATGTCACATTCACTGACGGAGACAACAAGCTTTCTATTTCCACCAATTTTGTGGCCGGATTCTCAACTAAAACCAACACGAACCCAAACGATATCATCACTCTTATGAGAACGCTTCCTCAGACAAATGTTTATCAGTCGTATGTTATGGCCGAAAACTGTAGTAAAGGATATACTTCAGGTGTCCTAGGACTTTCGTTGAGTGGATCGAGTATTAACTGTGATGATATTCATGTCGGTATAACCAATGATTTGAATGCATGGTATGCCCCTAAATCTTGGAGTTCAGACTTCCGGTTTACCAAGACATGCTCAACAAGCTCCATTTCAGTTAGTTACTCAAATATTCCTGCTGGGTATAGACCATTCATTGACGTGGTCAATACCTTGGTGAGTAAAGTTTCTGTCGTTGCCTCATACACTGATACTAAATACTGTGTTGGATCTTCTGCTTCTTCAGATCGTTCCAAGAGGACCGTCTGGGGCTCTTACAACAACGGTGATCAAGGCTCAAATGGTGTAGTGATATTCACATCAACTTGGACCGGTTCTAACACTGTTGTTACCACTTTGCAACCTACTGGCAGCACCAAGACAATTGAGGTTATTGTACCAATACCAACCACCACTATTACCCAAACCTGGACTGGTCTGATAACAACTACATCTACCATACCTGCTTCTATTGGATCTACTGCAACAGAAATTGTCGAAGTTCCACATTCTTCAACCACAACTACTAGTACCTGGACCGGTTCTTACCCAACTACCGTTACAATTACTGGAACTGATGGAACCAATACTATAGTTATTGACACTCCTACTCCTACCAGAACAATTACTTCCACCTGGACTGGATCGAACGTCACCACTACCACTGCTACTGGTACTGACGGTACTAACACCGTAATCATTGACGTACCAACTCCTACCAAAACTGTTACTTCCACTTGGACCGGTTCATACCTCACTACCACCACAGCTACTGGAACTGATGGTACTAATACTGTGATTATCGAGACTCCGACTCCTACCAGAACAATTACTTCCACCTGGACTGGATCGAACGTCACCACTACCACTGCTACTGGTACTGACGGTACTAACACCGTAATCATTGACGTACCAACTCCTACCAAAACTGTTACTTCTACCTGGACCGGTTCATACCTCACTACCACCACTGCTACCGGTACTGATGGTACTAATACTGTAATTATCGAGACTCCAACCCCCACCAGAACCATCACCTCCACCTGGACTGGTTCGAATGTCACTACCACCACTGCTACTGGCAATGGAACCAACACTGTAATTATTGAAGTTCCAACACCTACTACAACCATCACTACTACGTGGACTGGTTCGAACGTTACGACCACCACTGCTACTGGTACTGACGGTACTAACACGGTGATCATTGACGTCCCAACTCCAACTAGAACCATCACTACTACTTGGACTGGCACGTATGTCACCACTACCACTGCTACCGGTACTGACGGTACTAATACTGTGATTGTGGAGGATCCAACTCCTACCACGACCATCACTTCCACTTGGACAGGATCTAACGTTACTACGACTACTGCTACTGGTACCGACGGTACTAACACCGTAATCATTGACGTACCAACTCCTACTACAACCATCACCTCCACTTGGACAGGTTCGAACGTTACGACCACCACTGCTACTGGTACTGACGGTACTAACACGGTGATCATTGACGTCCCAACTCCAACTAGAACCATCACTACTACTTGGACTGGCACGTATGTCACCACTACCACTGCTACCGGTACTGACGGTACTAATACTGTGATTGTCGAGGATCCAACTCCTACCACGACCATCACTTCCACTTGGACAGGTTCGAATGTCACTACCACCACTGCTACTGGTAATGGTACCAACACTGTAATTATTGAGGTACCAACTCCTACGACAACAGTTACCTCAACTTGGAGTGGCTCATATCTCACTACCACCACAGCGACTGGAACTGATGGCACCAATACAGTGATTATCGAGACTCCAACTCCTACCAGAACTATTACTTCCACCTGGACTGGTTCGAATGTCACCACCACCACTGCTACTGGTACTGACGGTACTAACACCGTAATCATTGACGTCCCAACTCCAACTACAACCATCACTACTACTTGGACTGGCACGTATCTCACCACAACTACTGCTACTGGAACTGATGGAACTAATACTGTGATTGTCGAGGATCCAACTCCTACCACGACTGTCACCTCCACGTGGACTGGATCTAACGTCACTACCACCACTGCTACTGGTAATGGAACCAATACTGTAATTATTGAGGTACCAACTCCTACTACAACCATCACCTCCACCTGGACAGGTTCGAACGTTACGACCACCACTGCTACTGGTACCGACGGTACTAACACGGTGATCATTGACGTCCCAACTCCAACTACAACCATCACTACTACTTGGACTGGCACGTATCTCACCACAACTACTGCTACTGGAACTGATGGAACTAATACTGTGATTGTCGAGGATCCAACTCCTACCACGACCATCACTTCCACTTGGACAGGTTCGAATGTCACTACCACCACGGCTACTGGTAATGGAACCAATACTGTAATTATTGAAGTTCCAACACCTACTGCAACCATCACCACTACGTGGACTGGAACGT